>WUQG02072053.1:0-27350 GCA_011317285.2 Androctonus mauritanicus | reverse complement strand
CGCCACGCTTAGATGTTGGGGGAAGTAAAGTGTCCTTCGATTCGCCCCTCTTACTGCTGGCTTTTGATCCACTAAGAGTAAGAAGATTTCTAGAATGGCAAATGTGTCCGGAAGCATCACTAAATCCACCTTGGCAACAAATATGTATATATATAAGTTATGTGCGATGTAAACTGAGGAAAAATCCTTTTTTTTTTCCCCCCCTCCCTTCTTTTTATCTTCAGTACGATTCACATGTGACTTCTCAAATATGAAATTTTATCCTATCATTTTGCAATTTTCAGTTTGCCACATTGGTTTTGTTTTCGGGCATTTTATTCAAAAAACTATATTTTAGCAATAAATAAAGCAAATATCATCAAAAATGTTGATATTTTGTTTTTATTCACAAGTTTGAATGCGTTCGAATAAATTTTATGCGCGTTTAAAAAAAAAAATCTTTATATTAAATTTTGAGAAATTATTTTAAGCGATTAAATTCGAAAAATCGATTTTTGATTTAAATTTATAAATTTTGTATCCTTCACAAAGATTACTTTTGTCGTTTAAAATTATTTTTAAAAATGTTTAATTATGTAAAAAATATAAAGTTAAAATAAAAATAATAATTAGTAGCAAAGAACAAAGTTCTTAAAGTATCAATTACATTAAAATAATCAAGAGAAATTTCTTTAGAAAATATTTTTTTTGAATTTTTACTTACAAAAATAAGTAAGTTTTTTTGAGAGATCAGAGAAGATTTTTACTTTAAAGTAATTCAACACAAAAGTTTCTATATTTATTAATAATTTTTGTCTCGAAAACTTATCTTGACTAACTTTTATTGACAAAAAGTTATCGTTTTCGGTTGGTGTGTTGGCTGCAGAGGTTTAACTTATTACCGAAGCTAGAGATTGATTGCAGCCAAGTTGTTCATCCAACTGGAACATAGTGAGACTATAACAATGTTAGTTTCTTTGTTCCATCTGCCAATTTCTTAGACTTACTTTTCCTTCCCCTCGCAGATAAAGTAGAGTTTCGAGAATGGTACAGGAACAGGAAAAAAAGAAAAAAAAAAAAAGATATCCAACATTTAAACATTTCTAACCACTTTTACTGTTTATTAAAACCGATTAGATTATTTAAATGAAGTTGTCGAACGATAACACGGATATAGGAAAAAAAAAAATTCCAGCTTGTTATTCATCCTGTTCTTACGTACGATAAATGAAATTAAATTTAATTCTGACAGGATGGATGTATATTTTCACAATGCTAGATTATTTATAATGCGTTATAATAGAATTTTAAACGTTAGAAAATCGATGGAAGAGGGAGAAAGTATTTTAAAGTAACAGGTACTGTTTGGTGTTTACATGATGATACTTCTTTTCTGTTGGTGCTTGATCGAATAAGAAGAATAAAGAAAGGTCTACTTGTATTTGAAAGGCATGAAAAATGCAAGGAACTGCTGCTGATATTTGCTGAAGCAGATATTACGTTCGAATTCAATGAAAATTTAATCGAATCTCTACTAGCTAAATGTTAATATGGTCTAGTGATACACTTCATTATTATTTTATTGAAACCATTTGCATTTTTGACCAAAAAAAAAAAAGAAAAAATTAAACGGAAACATTACATAAATTGAATTTCTAACTTGTTTTAAATAATTTTAAATGTATTAAAACACAAATAATTCGAAGTTTAAATGATGCAGACAATTTTCCCAAAATGCTGTTTACAAATCCTCTGAAATTAATATATCAAAATCCTTTCCAAATAAATTTATTTTCCTTCTAAATCTAAAGATAATTATACTCCATTCGTAATTCTAAAGAGGGCCTGAAAATTAACTTAAAGGCTTTTGATCGAAATCCTTTTAAGAATAGGCTTTTCTCTTATTGCTAAGCTTTTAAAGTCTTTAAATCAAACTAATAATCCGAAAAGAAAAACATTTAAGATTATTATTGTAGAAAAAAAAAACTAGAAATTAATTTGAAGATTTATAAAAAAGGAAAAAAAAACAAATGATACTAAACCGTAAGACCTAGAGATAATTTCTGCAAAACAACTTGTTCAACATGCATGCGACGTAGAAAGATACTTTTAATTTAATAGAAATGCATTAAGATTTGATAAAAATGCAATTATATTCGGATATACAAGTAAAACAAGTGTTAATGCATATCATAAATTATTGAAAATATAAAGAAAATAATCCGGAATTCTTAATGATGTTACGTTTTAACTTAATAAAATTTTTCTATAATTAGATAAATTGAGGAAATTTATAGAAAAGCTTTAAGATAAACATTTACAACCGGATGCAGGAAGACACAGCTTAAATGCAAAAGACAGGTAAAACTTAAAACAGATGAAAATCCAAAAATAAATAAAATAAAATATAGGTTTACTTTTATAAAATTTATTCCATGGAATTCCCATAAATTGTTATAAAATTAGAAAACTATTTAAAACATAAATTTATTAAAAAAGCTAATGTTTTAAGCGATCTATATAAAATTTTAATAATAAAAAAAAATAACAAGATTATAACTACGGAAATTGGATAGATAGATTTTTAGATTATTAGATTCTTACATTATTGTTTTCGGATTATCCGGATGTTGTAAGATTAAAAAAAAAAAAAATTCTCTTTAAATTTGAATTATCGAGAATTATATTCTTAAAACCTGTATCATAATTACATAAGTAAATAATTTATATTTATCATTCAATTTTTTAAAATAGGATATCTAAATAAATGCGCTTTATACATCGTTATTGTTTATGGATCGTAGCCTACTCCATATTCAGTCGATAAAGATTCAAACACTGGCGTAAACTTGGGGAATCCGGAATCGAATCACGGAATCCCAGTTTTCGATTTTTTCACGAAAAATAAATTGGTAACGGATATCGATCTCAATTTCATAGTAGCTAGTCGAACCTATCGAACTCATTTCGAGTCTAGCTAACGGTGTCTTTCGACAGTCCTGCAATGGTAACTTATAACCAACAGGCAATTGAAAATGACATAAAAACAGGTAATAACTAACCATCTAACTGCTACTTAAGTTTTAATTATTGACCACAAACTAGTGACCCTTATTGCAAAGCAATAAAAAAGAAAAAAAAAACCAGATCTATCAGTTAGAATGGTCAAATAAGAGAGAGAGAAAACAAGAAAATATTTCTCTAATTATTACGCTTCTTTTAATTTCCAATTCCACAAAGTTATAATTTTGTAAAATCCTATTTAAATTATTAGCCACTCGTCAGAACCGATTTTGGTTTACCGTGATTTGGCTAGACAATCAAACTAACTTTGCACACATTAACGAATAAATTCAGTAAATTCAGCGAGTGTTCCATTTTAGATCACAACTAAGAAGAATGGCATCAATATTAATTCGAGCAAATATATTATGAAATATTCACAAATTGATATTCAGTGTATAACTGTATCGCATTTCTGATTTCTATCGCCGCCAGGGAAATTATCACTATGGCAATTTAATCTCCAGCAAAGTTTATCGACGCATAAATCGCTAACATGATGTAGCATCAATAACATTGAATAGCTCCAAATCATAGAAATCCAAGGTAGCACATTAGTTGTATAAAGCGATTACTTCGATTAGAATTACATATACGATTTTCAATTACCTCCAGAATTAATCGCGGGATTCGAATCCGCTTTAGCTTCCTCAAAAACTTGTAAAGAAAACGCGAAGTAAAAATCCGGAACTAAAATCGATTTTATGCTAAATTTAGAAGGTAACGTTTATTTGTCGTTATTTTATGATGAATTGCAATTAAATTTTATCACCGTATTTGGAAGTAATGGCTATATTAACACAATTTAAAACCGTATAGATAAATCCTCCACTAGTGGCATCAGAAAAAAAAAAAAAATTATAATCACTCGAAAATGAATATTAATGTCTTCGGTGGCCAATAAACAATTTTAAAGCTATCGGAATTTTAACATTTAGAATAGCCGCCACCTTGTAACTAATCCACATAGCTACTTGGTAATTATTAGCTACATAGTTCA
Organism: Androctonus mauritanicus; assembly: GCA_011317285.2. Classification (NCBI taxonomy): domain Eukaryota; kingdom Metazoa; phylum Arthropoda; class Arachnida; order Scorpiones; family Buthidae; genus Androctonus; species Androctonus mauritanicus. Next base: position 23,308 of record WUQG02072053.1, on the reverse strand, counting down.
GCTAATAAGGACTAATCACTCCGTAATGCTTGATTCTTAAAATACTTGCGAATTAACAAACAGACGAACAAATTACGAGAGAGAGAGATCAATTTTGCAAAGAAATAATCTTGTAAAAAATGCGAATAAAAATATATAAAATTAAAAAGATGTAGCTTAATATTATTAATGTCGCTCATTTATTTTAATTTTTATTTAATTATGAGTTGATATTTTTTTTTATTTACATGTAAACATTTAAGAAATGTTAATATGAACATAACGAAAACTTTCTCATTTTTCATTTATGTTTGTTTATAAATTTTAATGTGGTAACTGCATTAGAATTATATACATAATTAAAAATTGTTGGATGTATTGATTATTCTCTAATAACAGAATATGATATATGCAAATGCTGAAATTCTTCATTAACCTACATATTATAAAATAAATATTTCGATAAACAATTCGAAACGAGATAAAATGGCTTAATTTTATAGTGAACGAGGTTTTCAGAATAACATTTTAAAGACGTTAAAATTCTCATTTTTAAAGATCACTACTACCAAGGTAAATTCTTGTCTCTTAGCTATTCACCTAGGGCCATTATCAGAGATCATGCCTACAGGGAATGAGGGCATCAAGTGGTCCAAACTCCTAAATTGACAACGTTCTCTTGAGATTTTCTGTTCTATTTCGGAACCAAAATAGCTAGGAATCGAAGAAGGAACGAAGCAACAGCATGTTTACAAAATTTCCATACAGATCCTCCCAGTTAGAGATAGATAGAAGAGAAATTTTATCTCAGAAATATTTCAAAACACATCAATAAGCAGAGTTATAATTAACAGTATGTTGTTTGTCGAAATTCGATCCTAACAAACCATTCTAATGACTTGTAATGAGTAGAAGAGCTTTCAACTTCCACCGTACCTGTTACTGACTTGGCCCCATAATAAGAGGATGCATGGCTCATCCCAACTATCGTCTTATAATTATTTACACCGACTCTACTACAATGGGGCGTCAATAAGTTCGTGTCACGTGTCACAAATTAATGAGTCGCAATCGACATTATGTTTCCATGGTTATCTAAACTTGAAATGCTAGTGATTTAATCCTAAATCATATTTAAACTTGTTAATTCTATGGTTAAAGGAATTTCTATAATTTGCATTGGAATTCTCTTACGAAATTTCGTATAATTTTCTATGTTATTATATAAAATTTTTTTCTTTATTATTAATTTTATTACAGTTAAAAAAAAATTATGATCGTATTATTGAATTTAATTAGTAAGCGCAACGAGTTTTACCTCTAAAAATTATTAAATTTGTTTAATAATAATAATAACAACTGATATTAAATTAAAGTTCTGAGGTTTGGACTATCTCGGAACAACAGAATTCCGTCTTAAAAAACTTCCTAAGAAGTTCACCTCAAACAGTGCATCGTTACGAATAATTCTAGTGAAATCAAAGGATATGTATAACTTGTATGTTCTTCAAAATAGCCGGAAAAAAAGGATAGACAGGCCTCGTTAACCTACGCCTACAGTGCAGTAGTAAAGTATCCACCTATTGGAAACAGATAGAGAGAGAGAATCTACTATGAGTGCTTATACATGAAGGCAGATTGATGAAACAAATGACCCATCATCTTATTTTATCTCTGGTAGCACTTGATGTCTAAATTACCATCTCTAAGACGGTAATTACGGAACTTTATCTACTAATGTTGGATCCCATTAAAACGCTGACATGTTGCCCGATATTTCGAGTTTAAAATTAGAATATCTTTTTAATCTATTTTCCACTAATATACTTGTTAAACTTTATTTACCTGAGTTATAAATTAACTAAAATCCTCTTTATAAAATTAATTATCATAGTCTACTAAATGATTTTATATTAAAACAATCTTATAACGGTCTATTATTTAAATTGATTTAATATTTTTTATTATTATTATTATTAAAGATAGGCCTATACTAAAAAAAAAAAAAATTTTTTTTGGCCTTCTAACCATAAAAATATACTCGTCAGGTACGACAGGTGCGGCAGTTCACCTTAATGCTTTTTTTAAGGAAAAGTGAAAGATAAGTAAGGGCAGGTTTAAGTATAGTGTAAATTTAACCCTGCCAATTCTCTTGATATTTAATAATAACAGTTATACAGATTCTAGGCGTTGTACTCTAAGTCCCTCTTGCAAGAAAGTTTTGGCAAAGTTTTAGAGAAAAAGAGACGTAAATAAATAAATAAATAAAAGAAAATTTGGAGAGATTGACATTTAAGCTTTTCAAAAAAAAAAAAATGTAAAAAAAAGTAATAAATTATTTTATTTTAATAGAGAATTTTTTCATAAGTAATTTTTCTTAATTTTTATGATCTCACTTCCTACAAAAATTATTAAATGCGGAAGTAAAAACTTGATGATACTTAAAAAGATTACGATCGAAATTTATAAAAAATAATTAAAATTTATTTTACACTTGTTAATATTATTTATTTTAAGATAAATTTTCAGAATGGATGCGAGAACACATTGCTTTAAATATAAAAAAAAAAAAAAAAAATTCGCAAAACTTAAACAGGTGAAAATTTAAATTTCGACTTAGTTCAAAAAAAAAAAAACTGTAAAAATATTGATATTTTTTTTTTTTTTAATAAAACTTTTTCTATATTTAATTTCTATAAACTGTTATTAAATTAAAAATATATTTAAAACAGAATTCGATACCGATTTTATGAAATATTAAATAAAAATGAAAAGTAGAAATATTTTAATAATTAATAACCTTTAATTGTTTACTCCATTATATAATTAAAATACGTTTTAAAATTAAAAATTCTCTTTGAAATTAAAAGCCTGATAATAAATTTATCTGAATTTTTACAAAATAATAGCTAACAGATACTTAAAATTTTAATCTCTATTTTCAATCATTACAGGAACTTCACTTTAAAAAAAAAAATAAAATAAAATAAAATAAACTCAAAAATATTAAAAGTACCAAAAAATACTGGAAAAAATTTTAATTAAAATTTAAGAAAAAATTATAAAAAAAAAAAATAAAAATACGTAAAAATAATTCAATATTTAAAATAATATAAACAGTAAAAATATTTAAAACAAAAATTAAATTTTGATATTAAGAAAAAAAAATTCGGCAGAAAAATATATTTTATAAAGGTGGATTAATTAAATATCATGTGGATCTGGTCGCAAATATATTATCAAGAAAAACAAATGATGGCGATAATATTCTATGGGCGTTACTTATGTGTAAATTAAATTTTCAGGAGTATACGCCTTTTTTTTTTTTTACTTCATCGATCGTTATATGTATACAATCAAGTATATATGCGGTTTTATCAACACTAAGCCACACGCAGACCGTAGGCGTGGTTTTATTTGCTACAAATACATCCCATTTTATCAATAAAACAACATTATTTGGTTGAATCACTGTGTAAATCCTCTTTATAAATTTTCTATTTAAATTTAAACACCTTGCTACATTTTTTTTTTAATTTTTCCTTTTTCGCATCTATCATCTAATAATATCTAAATTATCTGCGCCAAGATGATTTAAGCACACGATTCGGATAATCTAAATTCATTATTTTTCTTCACAATTAACATTCGAAGCGACGTAATGAGACTTTTTTTTTTTTTTCCTTGATAAATTAATGAAGAACAATTTTCTCGGTTTTAATTAAAAAAGAAAGGAAGAGATGGATTATAGTTTTTCGAATAATTATCTATAAATTAAACGATTCGGTAAATATTCATTTTATCGTCAACGGTGATGATTATAGGTATAAATATGCTATTAAACACTTATTATTTTATAAGAATAGTTTGGAGAGAGCTGCAAGCTGTTTTTCGTTTAGATTTAATGAATTTTTAGTGACTTCTTAGTATTTTATAAGTTTCGAACGATATTAGATGGGTGCAGATGGCATTCACGCCCATTTATAACCAAATACAAAATGCAGTATCAACTGTAAGTATATTTTTTTCTTCTCTATAAATATACATCTCCACCCAGGACCAGAGAAAAAGTTTCTTCTACCTGGGAAAGAGACGTAAAACCCAATGGAATCAAAAAGTTCCTCTTCTAATCGAACCGAAGAGAGAACTCACGTAGCAACAAAATCAAGACAGATGACTTCTGCCCGTTTTAAAGGTTTTCCTGATTTCCTAAAAAGGAATTTAATGTTTTTTATTGGAAAGGGTTTTCAAGAGATCACTTGATGTCCCGTCTGTGCACAAGATTTCACACTTGGATGTGAACGGGGGTGGAACAGCTACTTTCTTCTCTTTGCTCTTTCCTATGAATGTATCTTGTCGAAATTTTTGGGATGGGAATTAGGTAGGTTTTTAGTAGGCCTTCGAGGTTCGCGTTTCCTCCTCAAACGAAACCGTCCTCCTTGTCCGTCAATACGGTTTCGATCTGGTCATATACTTTTATATGAGTCTCTAGTTTAACTGGAACCGAGTTTCTTACTGGAAGAGGTCTGTGGAGACAGTTTCAGACTTGTTAGATGAACTTTGTTGAGTGTTTAACTTCGTTTTGTTTTATTTTGGACATTTATTTCGCTTCTTTCACTCTAAATTCTCCATCCAACAGAAAACTTGATTTCCCAAGACTTTTATGCATCTTTCCTTTATAATACCAATTTCTCAAGCTTTTCAAGTGTTTTTTTTTTTCCTTTTCTACAAATGATACTTCATATGAATTCTTTCATTTCACTTCTACTATCAATTTCTGTTTCGTTGCTACGAGAAATAATGCACTGAATATAAAGAAGAAGAATCTGATATGCTTATTATTTAATGTACTATGCTTAATTATTATCATGCTGTTCTAAGATTATCTAATAAATTAGTCACTGTCAACTGTTGGCACTTTACCATGTAGACAACTTATTTCATTTCCCATATATTTAATTAAACATTTCGTCATCTAAAAGTATAACAAGCTTTATAATAGAATTAAAAGTTACTCTATCTTAAAATCAGAATATGAACAGCATCTTCGAGTATTTAAACAATTGAATTTTCACTGGCTTTTATTTACTTTAATAATAATTAAGATTCAACGCCGATAATATTAGTCCCTACTAAATATTTAATTAAAATCGTTGATAACGATATTTAAGTTTTCATGATTTTAAACAATAATTAAGATTCCTTTCTTTTAATAATAATAGCTAAATTATTATTAATTATAATTTCTTTAATTAATGTCAGTTGCAATATGATTCTGGAGGAAATAAACTTTTGTTTAATAGTGATTAAAATTTTATCATTGATATCAGTTACAATTAACTAACGATAATTAAATGCTTTTAGTCGTTAATTAAATTCAGTGTTTTTAACAAAAACACTTTTTACAGTTATTAAATATTTAAAAATAGAACTTACCAACTTTCGATCAGAAATTTGTCACCATCCGAATCCCGACAGTCGCCCTTATTAGATAAAGTCCCATTAATGATCCTGATAGGATCCTGAACTCCTTTTTGAAACCAGTTCCCCATCCAATGTTCTGGAAATTGGCAACCATCTAGAAAAAGAAGAAGAAGAAGAAAAAAAAATTACAAAAAAATATAACACCAAAACCATTTGATTAATAAATTTGCAAAATATCCCGAGTTTTGGGAATTCATATGAAAAAAGGGATTTTAGACAGAGTTAATAAAACATGACTCTTGATGATGTGTAATGGTAGGGTTGTTTCTGGCATAGAAAACTTTGCTAAGTAATTTCATTGATATACTAGAAACGAAAAAAAGTGCGATAATGGTTGGGTAGAAAAGGAATATTTTTGAAAATGTGTTCCATATCGACATCACACATTAAAATAGAAGGCGTTGACGACATTGTCAGAAGAATATGATCTCACCTGTGATGATGTTTATAAACTTTCATTTTCTGAATGGAAATGAAAAAGTGCAGATCATTTTATCAATATTAATATGTCGATAAATTTTTCATCTTGCTAGATTTGATTTACTATAATGTACAATTTTTTTTTTTTTTTCGACTTTGATTTAAATGACAATTTTTTTTTTAAAAAAAATCAATGTTTCGTGATTATAAATCAAAAAAAAAATTTGCAATCAGAATGAGAAGTATCCTGTTATTTTATTTATTTTTACAATTTTATTTTTATGGATATAAAAAATTCGAAAACATGTGAATGTACGTAATGAGCGAGTGATTTTTTTAATCTTGATTAGATATTTTTGAAGATGGAACTGTTCAGATCTGATTATTTAAAGAATCTTAAAAAAATAATAAAATAAATAAAAAAATATATATTTTCATCATAAATTTTTGCAAAGATTTTATTAAATTCCAGAAGAACTATGAAAAATTTCTCTGAGTCATTCAGTTTCATGAGAAAATAATTTTCTTTATCAATTGTACAGCTATTCCTGATAGAATTAGTGATTACGAGTAAAGAAAGAATAGTATGAGACAAACTTTATCTTTTTTAATAGTTTTTAAACAATTTTTATCTTATTTTATTATTCTTAAAAAATCATTTTTATCTCTATTACAGTTGTTTCGTTTGACTATAAATTAATTACAATTAAAAGAATAATATTTTATGATGTTAATACACGTTATTTCATATTTTTGAAGCCTATATATACTGATGTATTAAATATATGCGGGTCAATATTGGTAAGGTGATGATGAAAGTTGTTATTAACAAATCTACCTCTTCCTTTCAAAAGTATCAGTTGAAACTATTAAGAGATTGTGCCTAACTTTGTAAGCTTATCATTTGCATTTAAATTATCTTTTAGTTCATCATTATACAACCCATTTATAAATGTGTGGGTTCGTATACATTTAAAAGCCAATCAACACATTTAATTTGAATGTTTGAATAGGATGAAAGGGAAGAAAATGAGAAGATAAGAGAACAAGAATATAAGTTATCAAAGATCCAGATATAAATTAAGAAATGGTTACAGGGGATCGAGAAACATTTTAGTGAAAGAATTGCGTAGATTTGACGATTATATATATAAGTATGTTTATGCAGTATGTATGAATGAAAGAAAAATGGAGAAACTGGTAATGTAATATTTAAATAATAAGAATGTATCCGTGCAGTTTTAAGAAATATGGAATAGATGATATAAAATGCAAAACTTTAAGAATTACTTGAAACAAAAAGTGTTTTGTGGATGAATATGATAATTTTTCTTTTATGTCTTATTATTAATTTAATCTGAACAAATAATTAACATTAAGTCAGGTTAAGACTGCCGTCTGCTTAATATGAAAGAGGTGTTAGTAAAAAAAAACAGAAATATATAAATATAAATTATATCTTTTAATATGCCCAGGTACACCAGTTTGAGAAATGGAGTGGGTAAAGAGGAAAACTTCCATATTGCACGGCTGAGCAGTCACGAAGTCGAAACAACTCTACAAAGAAAGCATTTCGATGGCTATCATGAGAGTTAGTTGTTTTTTCTCTCTTCGTAGTTCGGCTTTCGAGCTTCCTGGACAGCTCACAACGAAAATAAATCCCTCTTTCGTTTAAAGCGAGATGGCGATCGAGAAGAAAGAAGATTGTCCAGGTAGAGTATACAATAGACTGTATCTCCGGCGTGCAGGTTTTATCTACCTGGAGTGGACCACTTAGATTGGAAGAAAAATCACTGTCGGAGAAAGTTTACACAACACACCAGGGAATTTCACAAAAGCCTTAGAACAATGGACAGCAAACACTTGAAGTTGGATGAAACCTAATGCCTAGACTTCCAATCGAAACATAGATTTTCTCAGGGTGCGAATGTTACAGAAGTGCAAGAACCGGAGGAAACGACTTTAAAATGAGGCTAGTGAGCGATTTTAGGAATTCCACAGGGAAACAGTATCCCAGATTTGGAAAGATCATAAATCAGCAGCACGTTTCTGCAAAGGTATAGATTTTCAGAATTGGCGGGGTTCAAGTTGTTTTATAAATGTTTCACAGTATTTAATTGGTTACCTAGAGACGATGGAAATATAGTTTAGGGCGTGGTTATTCTGAGTACAACCCACAAATTAGGCGTGGTTGGAACCCGAATGTAGTATGTTTAATGAAAGTGGGAGGTATCTGAGGTCATTACACTCTACGGACTTATAATAGACAACTGGCCTTTAGGTCTAAAAGTTTGTCGCGAACACGATAGATCGATGAGACTTGATCGAACTTCAAACCTTCACAATTATCAATGTTGTCAGAAGTATCGATCGCCTAACTACGTATTTAACTATCAGCCTATCTATCAATATTCAATTTTGCTGCTAAATGTTAGAAAATTTTCAAAAGTTTAATATTTTTTAGCGTAATTATTATCTATTTATAATATTCTCTTCTATAATACAAGTAAACTTTTATGTGGCTACCCTTATCTTCGAATTAAAGTTTTTATATACTTTATATCTCTATAATAGGCGGATTAATGCGGTTGCCATACTGCCGAAACTCTACTTCGGAATGGACTAATCCTATTTCTAAAGAACGTATCGTCCAGCTAGTAATTTGTTCCCATGAGACACCATTATAATAAAAAAAATCTACTTTTAAATTGTTAAATAAATATCATTTGTTGCTTGGCAGCGAAGTCAAGCCTGTGCTGACCATTTGAGATACAACACTCGACTTTTGGGATTCGAATGGTTTTATCGAACAACCAACGTGGGAATATGGACAACGAGAATTGTTGACGCGATGGAATTATGTGTTTTCCTTAGTCTCGTGAGAAAAACATATCTAAACTTCCTTCTGCCTAAGGAGATTTTAGTTCATCCTTCAACTTCAGAAATTTTCTTCACTGAGAAAATATATAGAGTATTTACCTCTCTCTCGTTTAACCGCACTATCGATATTTTTATTTTTATTTTTTCTATATATTTTTGAAAGAAAATCATTTACTATTTGGTATCTGTTGCTACAAAACTCCAATTCTGTAGAAATAAAATTAATTAAAGTAAAATATCAGTTTAAACACATTTAACGCTTTATATTAAATTAAAGATTTTTTAAGAGTGCTTAATAAACCGAAGATTTGAATAATTTTTATTCTTTTTTAGTGGATTAAATTTCCGAATTTCAATTATTCTCTCTAACTGAATTTTAAGGCTTACAGAAAAAAAAAGAAAGAATAAAGTTTTAAATCTTGAAAGTTTCCAAAAAGTTGCAAATCTTGAATTTTTTTTTTTTTTTTATGAGGGATTCCACGAATATAGAAAAATATTTTTAAAAGTTAAGGACTCAGTAGGTATAGTAGATCTGCTTAGAACTATCAAACGTGCTGCATAGCATATCTACAGCTAGCAGGCAAACATTAAATGTTTGTAATCAGACGAAAGAAATCGCATGCAGAATACAAGCTGCCTTAAGCAAAGCAGAAAAGAGGTGAGTAAAAGACCTGTGGAGTTCTCTGCCTTATCTCGTAGCAGCAATAATCCTTCAGAGACACAGAATCACTGAAGCTATGGATAAAAGAAAGCCTTCTTCTCCCGATTCTCCAATAAAGGTACAAAACCGGAACGCTACGTTAAAAAAAGAAAAAAAAGCAAAGGTTTTAAAAACGAGCTTGGAAGGGAAAGGGATAGGGGAGAAAAGAAACTATCTGGAAAACTGCCAGTGGACAATTAAAAGGAGAATAAAAAAAAAAAGCTTCTTGTGCCGGGTAGTTTTTCAATGACACCTTTAGCAAGAAAAAGAAGAATGGTAAGCGAGTGCAGCTCTTGTACTGGGAAGGTATTAAGCTTGTGCCAGGAGACAGATACCATTGGGTTTGAGAGTGAATTAGGTGAGAATGAGATTAAATAAGAAAGGCTAGTTCTAAGAAGCATGACTAAACTCTGAAGATATGTTTTAACAGCTGTTTAGCTTTTTTTTTTTTCCAAAGATGACTGCGACTGCTGTTGACAATTAAATTACTTTTGCATAATCAAAATTATTAAAAACTATTATTAAAATTATTAAAAACTATTATTAAAATTATTATTCATATTGGACATGCAAACTTTTTATCTTAATGAAAGTCTTCCGTTAAAATAAATTATTTAAATTTAATAAAATTGTATACATACGTATATATATTTAACTTTATATAGAATGATCAAACTTTTAAAAATAATAAATTTCGAAAATAATTAACTTGATATTGAAATAATCGTTTTGCTTATAGCAGATGAAAGCATAAAATCTAAATCCTTGTTGAAAAATCTTTGATGAAAAAAATCTCTATACGAAATAAAAGCATCCAGTATTCACAATACATAAGAAATGGCCTCACATTTACTCCTTCATAGAAGAGACGTTTAGTCTCACTTACTCTTTTGTGATTTGCTCCTCTTTTTTCTTCTTTCCTCGTTCCTTTTTTGTTCCAAATCCTATTATTGGACACTTCTCGCATTGTTTGTTATCTATTGAGTTTCCTCCCTTCCGTGACCCGGCTAGAATCTATATGCTGACCACATCTGGAGAAATATTGCATCAATCCAAGATATCTGAACCATGATAATCTTTTCTAAATACAGACTTGCTTATAAAGCAGGAACAGTTTTAATAAGCAGCACTTCCTTTTGATTATATCAATCGGTTCTTCAATACTCTCATTTTATTCCTATTTGGGTTTTTTCATCAAATAGTTTAACGTATATAATTTCGAATTTTTATTGCTCAATAAATATAATAATGCTGTATGTCTTTTTTAACACTCTATATAATTTTGTGCTTATTGAAAAAATTAAACCATTGATCATCATACTGCTGCTCAAATTTATTATTTTAATGTATGGTATATCATGAATGTTTTCAATAATTTTATAAAAATAATCCAAAATTTCCTTCCAATGCTCCAGTAATCATGATGAATACCGTATCTCCTTTATGCTTTATTAAAATAAATTTACTATCATGATGATGAGCATATGAATCTCCTGATGAACAAGCATGCTTTTACAAATTCGTAATGAAGAATATTGAAGAATTAAAGAAAATAAATTAACTTCAATAAACTTTATCAAGATTAATAAAAATTTTTTAAGAAATTACAAATTTTATTAAGCTATACTTGAATTATAAATGATTTTTATATCCTATATATTTTAGTTTATAAGAAATTCCATGTTAAAAACAATTATTATTATTATTATATTTATTAATTCTGATATAATTCTGTCAGATTATGTCTTCAGATACCATTTGAAAGTATAACGTAAAAGAATTCAACAATGAAAGTCTGAATATTAAATCATTCACACCTCATCAGTTTCACTTATTATTTCTTTTAAAAAATCGAGAAAATAAGAGACTTAATATCGAGACAACTTCAATATGTAGCTGAAATTTCTCCAGAAAGATATTGATGGCTCAATTCCGTTTCTTAAGAAGTCTAGTATTCAACACTTTCAAGCCATTGATGTAGTTAAGATTTATGTGACGTTTATGAAGCGATTTCTTCGCATCAGAAAAGAAACATCGAGAAACTTCAGTCGTTCTCACTTAAAGATGCTGACTTGTTTCCATTTGCTTCATTCTGGGTATAGAAGTTTGAGTTGAAGATTTTTAAACGTAGTCTGTTATAACTTAAGTGCAAAACAAATTTCTTATTTTGTTACTATGTTTATGCCCTTTTAAATTTTTTAGAATATCTTTATTCCTAAAAGTTGGAGAGCTATGCATTTTACTTTTATAAAATTTTTGAAGAACATCTTTTTTCCTTCTTTGAAATTCCCTAGATACATCTCTGCCTTTCTTTTTTTTTTTTTTTTTAAGAAATCCTAAAGGAATATACTTTACTTAATAATATTACACAATACTTCTAAAAAAAGTTCTTTTAAAGATTATTTCTCTAAGAAAATAAATCAAATGAAGGTTTAAATTAGAGAAAAATAATAATAATATAATTTATATCTTCAAGCCGTAGAATATTTTCATAGCCCAAACAAACATCAATATTAAGCATATTAATTAAATGGATGTTTAAATGAGTAAATATGTGAAGAGCATTAAGTTACCTTAATAAATTTGATGAGATTTCCAGAATAATGTTGTCTTTCAAGACTTCATTTGGAAGAATCCGATCGAATTTTAATAAAACAAAATTTCGATTTTAATAAATATATATTTGTATAACTTTTCAATAGAAGAATTGTGTAAACCATTAGATTAAAAAATACATTCATCGGATGACCACAGATCGTGGAATAAGTCAAACAAACTAAACTTTCTCGAACAGGACTAATCTTTGATGAGCGAAATACGGTTTAAAAATTGCGGAAAAGCAAAAAGTGAGAAAGAGTTAATAAATCTGTTCAATACAAATGAATTCAGCTCATTACAATCTTTAAAGCAAACTTACTGTAAATATATTGGGTGACTATCCCTAGAGGCTATTAATTTAGTGAGTTTTTCAGAAGAGGATGTCAAGCAAAGCGTCGGTTTCTCTTTGTTAAAGCTAAGTAGTGCTTCAAATTGGCAGCTTGACTAGCTCTTGAAAGCATAGAGCAGAAAGAAAAACAACGATTGATAAAACTGAAGTAAAAAAGACGAAGTGACTGTTTAATTAAGTGTCCATAGAAGATTTCATATCCCTATGTGATGTCGTGTATGACACGAAGCACTTAATCCCGTCCCTTGATTGGTATTGGGTGAAGCAAAGGATTCTTCTAGCTCTTCTTCAATTTTTACTCTTTAATGCATTATCATAATAAATTACCACTCTAATAAATATTAGATTTAATAGCTTTTTTTTAAACTTTTATTTTGGCACAAAAACATTTTTTAAAAAAGTATTTATAGATGATAAGTAATCACGTCTTAAATTAATTAATTAATAAAATAGAAAGAAAGAAAAAAAAAATAAACGAAGAGAGTTAACTGAAAAGCAAATATTAAAAATAATTAATTTTTAATGTTTTAATTGAAATCTCTTTTAACTAGGAAACTAAATTTCAATATAAACCTGCACAGTTTCTATTTAAAAATTAAATTTCGTGGAAGTTACATAGCGAAAAATATGTCTTATTTATATAGACTGAGATTGAGTTATATGTTGAATGTTTATCTAAGTTTCTACATGACATCCCTCGATTTTACATTATTTTTAAAAGACGGTATGAAATATTAAAGTAACTTATATAAAAAAAAAACAAAAAAAAAATTTTTATTCTGTACTAAGAGAAAACAAGTTATAACATATATATATATATAGATTGAATTATTTTATAAAATTTCATATTTCGATAATAAATCGACGTTAAATATTTATATCGTTAAAATATAAAACAGATTTTTAGTCCATTAATTTTATAAATAATTAACCGAAAAATTTTTTTATAGCTCGAAAATAAATGATGTTCGTTAAATTTACCTGTAGGCATTTTATTATGAAACTTCTAAAAAAAAAATTTAATGTATATTCAAAATTTATAATATTATATATATATATTTTTAAATTTATAAATTTAATCTTTTAAATTATTCAAAAAATTCTGAATATTTCATGTGTTTACCTGATTTAAGTTTAAAGTTTCGTCGTATGATTAAATTTTACCGATTTATTTTATTAATTTTTAGTAGTATAAAGAATATTCCAAGATGAATCAAACCAGAATAGTTTTTTTTTTTTAACAAAAATATCTTTTATTTAGCATTACATAAATTTAAAAATATATATATATATATTTTTTTTTTTAAAGAACAGAAATATGAAATTTTTTGTGAAACTACAAGTTGTTTTTTAAAGATCTTAAGATTTTATGATAATATGTTTTGTAAAATTAATCAAAAATATATTCTCTAAGTAAATATGTAAATATATTTCGATTATACAAGATAAATATATGAAACTATTTACAATATATAATTTTCTTTGAAACATTAAATGAAAAATAATTTTTTTTTTTATCTTTTAAATAATTAAAGATTTACGTGAATCTTAACATGTTTATTAATATTAATAATTAATTACGTTTAATAATATGCTGTAATTATCTTATATTTATATTTAAAAATATAAATTTGTATTTTTTTTTTTTTGCTTGGAAATAGCTTTTATATAAAAGGAAAAATTCTATTTTAGATCCTCCAAGACTAAGCAGAAGTAGCTAAGGGAATTTGTTCGCTATGTTCAACCATTTCTAAATCTATAAATGGGATTAACCGAGTTCTCAAAGAAGGAAGAAAGATCTGGGAAAATCGTTTCAAACAACATTTATTACTTATGAAATTCCGATCATAATCACATCTTTTTTTTTTTTTTTTACTTTTATAACACCATTGACATCGTACAAAAAAAAGAGGACGTGAAAAAATTAGGATTTTACATACTAAATATTTTTTTTATGGAATTTTCACGCATTAAAATCTGTGGTATAACATCAAATGACAAAAGAAAGTGAGAAAAGACAAGAAGAGATCAGTAAAGGCTGATTGAAGAATCCATCGTGCAAATATTTGAATCTGTCAAATCTGGTTTCGACTGTATTGGAAGACGTTGCGCTAGCAAGAACAATTTTGTTGAAGATCAAATTCTCTTTTCCCTCTTCCAGATGAAAGAAAAAAATAAAGAAACACACTTTGCGGATGATAAAACAAATAGAAAAATGTCGAACAACCTAAGAAATAATCTAAATATTATGTCATATTCGGCAAACAAATTTTTCAATTTTATTCACTCAATAGCAAAATCATTCTGTCTTAGGCTACAATAGAATATATTGTCATACAGTAAGAATATTTCACGCAATTATATGCAAGTTAAGTCTTCACTAACTTGTAAGATATATATACCTATATATATATATGCGTAAATTTTAATTTATTTATGGAATTTTATTCTTATAAAAAAGTGTAAAAATTTGATTATGAGAATAACATGAGACTTAGTCAAGCTATCTATTCATGATGAACTGAATGTAATAACGAGGCGAGAAATATCTAACTTTTATCTTGAACAATCGTATTAAGAATTTATTTAAAACAAAATATAAACTAATGCAAACTTTATTTACAACTTGTCACTGGAAGAATTGAAATAATGCATTTTTAATTATCTGTGAACTGTCTTAATTTTAATATATTTTAGAAATTTTACAAAAGGTTTGAATTCAATTTTTATGAGGTTTTAATCGATTGATATTAATCGAAGAGAGGAAAAAAAAAAGCTCGAATAATTTTTCATAACTTTAAATATATTTTTGAATGAATTAACGACGTTAATATTCGAAACTCGCTCTCCTAAATTGTTAACTTTAAGACATAAATCCTTACATGACAATATAGATATGTATCGCTTATATTACTTGCACACGTACGAATAATGTTATCAACCGAACCGAAACAACTCTAATAAATGAAAATTATCACAATATTCCATAATATTTATGACAAATTATGAATGAAGTGACTTTAGAGAAAATTCAGCTTTTATCCAGATTAACTGAATAGAAAACAATGTGCTTCGTCCAATAATGATTGATGTTCTGCTACAGTTTAATGTATTCGACTCGCCGGTAGATTTTAATAGAGCCATCTAACAATTTTGCTGGAAAACTTGCAGATGTTGAATCTTGATGATGATTATATTGACTGCAACAGGAAGAATTTCGAAATTGTTCAGAAACAATCGTTTACAAGTGATCGTTCAAACGATAACCGAAAGCTGTTATTCCATTAATGTTAATTTTTAGCAATAATGAAATAACGGCTTTCTTTACGTAATTTGCATATTTCTCAGTGCCGTTTCGTACATGCGGATCTTTACATATTTTTTTTTTTTTTTTTAAATATTTGTCATTAAAAGCGCTCCTCTCATGTTTAACATCATTTCAGAATGGCAAAGTTTTGAAATAAATTTTTACTTATTTTAGAGAAAATTGTGTAAAAATGTAAAGTTAGTGATAATAATAGGAAAAAAAAAAACCGCGATTGGATGCTTCTGTACATCCTTTCCTAAACTTTATTTTTTCTCTATTATTCTTAGGTATATAAATCAAACTCTTTTCATGTTTCTTCAATAACAAAACAGCATAATCCTTTACAAACTATAAATTCACTGACAAGCAAAAATAAAAGTATAGAAAAAGGTATTCTATACTCGTGGACGGTACAAGCATTTTTTTTTTTTTTCCAAAAGGAAGTTCCATACATCCGATACTTTGATAGAGGAGAGCCTATCATGTTGTGGAGAAAAAACTCTATAAGGTCTCTATATGGAGGTCCATATCACGCAATCGCTTTCCTTACATTCCAATAAAATATCACTAGTACCAAAAAAATGTATATATATATTCTTTTTTTTTAAGCAAGAAAATTTATCATTTTGTGTAAAACTTATGCAAATTGATATTTCGTCATGCTCCCCCATTGAAAAATATTCTCAAACTAGAAAATATTATCGATGAAGTTAAATTTGAAGTTCATTTTAACATTACTTTTAAGCCCGTTTATATATGTCTAGGTTGAATCTTGATGATGATTATATTGACTGCAACAGGAAGAATTTCAATAAGATATCCATGTTTAATTTTCCAAATAGAATAAATCCGAATCTGTTTTAGATGAGCACAGAAATAATTTATTTATAAATTACTAGATCATAATATAAAAATTTTAACTAAATTATATAACACTACAATAAGAATATTCGAGTACTATCTTGCTATTAAGTGCTTACTATAAGCGATATTGCAGCAGACTAGTGAAATGTTCACACTGACTGGCCTTATTCGTGACAGAATCGTCTAGAAAGTGAGAAGGAATCAATGATAGATAGCGAAAAAATCTCAGGAAATAAAAGTAATTCTATACAAACTTTCTCAAAAACCGAGTAAATTAATTATTCCTTTTAAAGTCTTCGATTGGAAGGCCTTCAATTATATTTCTGTCTTTCTGCAACGTTATGGCCTTTTTATAAAAAAATAAAAAAATAATCTGTGATGTTATTAAAAAACACATTCAATAGGTAACATAAAGAATCTTTTCGCTGAATATTCAATTAAAAATTTACATAATAAAAGTAAATTAAATCAAAATAGCCCTGAAAGAATTTTATGCATAAGCAAACTAAATTATCTTGAGAGAAAAATATTAAGCGATAAACAAACCGGAAGGCACTCTCCATCTTTAAACAAAACTTCAATTTAAAATGTCATAAAAATAATATAATAATTTAACATATACATCAACGTTAAGTGACAACGTATCATTTCCTAAACTTAGTCAAACTAATTCGATAAGAAAAATTGTTAAAATTTATACAAATGACTCCTTCCATCTTGTCAAACGAAACCATTCATCCTAAACCCCTTATAACTCGCTTTCCTTCACTGAATGAAAATTAATGGGATGACATTGCCTTTCCCGAACTGAAACACAAGTTTGAAATGCTTCAATTTTTAAAATCGGGTCGGAAATAATTAAGTCATTCTCTAATCTTTTCCTTTACGTTGTGATATCTAAATAAAATATTTTCATCGACTTGTCATCTCTAAAGATTTTAAAACTTTTCGGTGTAATATTGCCATAACCTACATTTCTTTCTCTCTCTCTCTTTTTTTTTTTTTTTACTTTAAGGATAGAATTATTAAAAATTCACAGTTTCTAAACTACGAATTTTTAATAGCATATTCAATGATGGTTTTCTTTTGTAATTTCTATTATTTAAACGTTACGTAAACTTTTAATGTCGAAAGTTCTCTATCAGAATTAAAAGTTACTTGATGACTTAACGTAAAATTGCAGACAAAAGCAATCTACTTAAAAGGCCTGAAGAATCTATAACGATCACACAAATTACTAAGAAATCCTTAATCTTGGCATACCACAATGTTTCTCGATTCGATGCAAAGGCATTATTACTACTTTTTGCATATGTTCAAAATGAAACATATAGCCTACATATATTTAGCCGAAAACTATTTTAGGTACAGAATATCAGCAAACAACAAAATCATACCGGAGAAGAAAAAAAAAAAAAAATGCCAACTTTTTAAGGAAGAAAAAACTGCTATTTGTATTATGACCACCATTTTACTTTGCCTCTTATCGAAAGCGTTGTATAATAATAGCCATTGTTGTTCCCATAATAGATCTATTAAATTTGAACATAAAAAAATAAAAAAAATAAAAAAAAATTCGTATTTTTGCTTTTCAAATTCCATTCGGATCGATAAAGATTTTTTTTTTTTTTTGCGTATAAAGTACGGAGTAACATTTGCAAAAGAAAAAAAAGAACAACAAATGGTTTAAATTATCTTAAGACCTATCGCTTAGCCATGGATAATTTAAAATAACGCTTGCATATTATTATCCGTTGTTCTTTAAGCCATAAATAGAGCTCGTAAATGGTAATTAATCGATATAAACAATTTCGAAGTGTTTCAGAAGAAAGAAACCAATTTAACAGTGCTTTTCAGTCCCAAATATCTTCCAGATCATTAAACAAAATAATCCAAAGTAAAATAGCCCTTTAAGCAATAAAAACTGAATAACCAAATTATAATTTTGTAAATTGAACATGAGAAGAACTTTATGCGAAATATGACAAAAAAAATAAGAAAGAATAAATTTTTTTTTGTAATATATATATAAATAAGAGTTTTCTAAAGATGTTAATATTTTATATAGTGCTATAAATAATATAACATTTTTAGATGGAGAAAGAAAAGCATTTATATATAGAAATATTTAAACTTTTCAGAATTTTATATTCAGAAACATAAAATAAAACATTTTAAAGCCTCAAACAGTAAATCAAGCTTACAGCACCTTTTAGGCCAAATTCACAAAAAAAAATATGGAAGAGAAAAAAAAGGAGAGATTTATTGAATATCTAAAAATTGCACGAAATCTAAATATAGTCTATGTGACTCGTGTATAAACCCGCGACCGCCATTTTTGCTTCGAAGGAAAACAGGAAAAAAAAATGAAATAAAATTCCTCCTTACTTAAAGAAACTTATAGAAATAGCATTAAGAAGGGTATCTATTCTTAATGTAATGCTTCCATATATGCTAGACTAATTAACTGGAGTAGGACTGAGAAGCAAAGTATCTTCGTCACTAGACTAAACAGATTAGTCGAAGCTGTGAGTTCAGTCGGCTGGAGAATACACAATTAAAATAAGACGTATGAAGTCCAACATTCCGACAGACGTCACGTGGTTCTTTAATTGAAGTCATTTATACTTTAATTGAATTTTAAAGTATGTACTACCACCGAGCAATTAGCGTGAACAAGTAGAATGATGCACTCGGTGGCCAACCGACACCGATGGTTCTTATTACTCTATAAAACTACATGATAGATGCAGGTAAGAAGAAAAATACTGTCGAAGATCTCTCTCTCTCCTTGCTTGGCTTCATCCTTAATTCGATTTGATAGAGCTCAGTAGTTTCTCCAAAAAGTGCAGTACAAAGGTGAAACTCGCGTTGAATGAGAGCTTTTTTCAATATTTTTAAGTAAAAGGAGATGGTGCGTGAGACTAATGAAGGAGATATCGTTATATAAACACACTTCTGCGCAAAAGAGCGTTAACTAAACTTTTTTCCCATCTCCTCCTCTTCTTCTTCCTCTCAGGTGCTTTCATTAAAGAGATTGTGGTCTGCGCTAATTTCTTAAAGGCTTGCGGCTACTTGTATTGAAGCTTTTACGTTTTGTACTTTATAGGATGGGCTATTGTGCTTAGTTTTGATCTAGACTGAATTTTATTGTCGTAAAAATTTTGTTTTTTTTTTTTTATTGAGAATATATTAACGAAGGTTGACAAAAGATTTTCTTGATGGAAAGCAATTTAAAACTGGAATTAGTAGCGGTGACGGTTTCTTCGTTTTAGCAGTTTTAAAAACTACTTTTTAAATAAATTACGTTTATCTTAAAATATTTGCAAAATTAATATTTGCAAAATTTTCCAATTGGTTTCAGCAAATTTTATTTTTAAAAAAAATTAAATATTTTCAGATAAAGTTGGTTTCTTCCTAAACAGCGAAGTGTTGCTTTTAAAAAATTTTAAAACAAACTTTATATAACAAAATATTTTTGCAAAATAAACTTTAGTATAAAGAATTCTTGGAGAAACAGAACTCGGTTTGCTCAAAATTGGATTAAATAGGGCATAGTAAAGTCTTATTTCTAGGCAAACCATAAATTCCTCTTCATCTCTGCCATTTGCGTATAAATAGACAAGATTTAAGTCCATTATAAATACGGAATTTAAGGAATAATTAATAAATATTCCTAAAGTAACAGTGCAGGAATTCAAAATTCACTAATCAAAACTGAATTCGAATCCATAAATATCGGCATAAAAGCCTCATACAGAAATAACCTTTGGATAGAAAACGTTTCGTGACCTTCCTCATTTCGTTACGATGCACCCAATCTAACTATAAACATCTCCATAACCACACTAAAATTTTCCAAACAACGTAAGTCACGTTTAATTCCGTGATCTAAGTAATATTCTCACAGTAACTTCTTTCCTGAAAAATAAATTAACTCAGTCACGATATTATCATTATAGATAATGGACTCCCGGTTTATTCCGTCTACCAAAGAATTGTCAGATTGGTTTAAATTCGGTTTTAATGGATTCAACCGGTTTTTGTTAGTAAGACAATATTATTGCTTTGTCATTCGTCGAGAAAAGATTATATGACTGCACTTCCATATCTAATTATTGAAAGAAGACCGTGTGCTCGGAGTGCCATCACTTCGCTGCTCTAATTAACCAACGTTCGTTATGTTATCTAAAATAAATGCAGATCTTATTCGTGTTCGTGTACGGCATTTAACAATAATAAATAATTTACAAACAAGCAATTATCTTTTAAATTTAATAAATTAAAAATGGTATAAAAATTAAACATCCATGCTTAAAATAGACTCGTTTGTTATCATTTAT
This sequence comes from Androctonus mauritanicus, assembly GCA_011317285.2. Classification (NCBI taxonomy): domain Eukaryota; kingdom Metazoa; phylum Arthropoda; class Arachnida; order Scorpiones; family Buthidae; genus Androctonus; species Androctonus mauritanicus. The sequence goes on along the minus strand of WUQG02072053.1, from coordinate 2,384 downwards.
AATGATGATAATAGGTTGGTTATAATTTTAACAATAAATTTTATTCGTTAAGAAACGTTTTTATTAAAAAAATAATAATAATAATAATAAAGAAATTTTTGCTTAAATTTAAAATTATATTTTATACTTTTTTTAAAAAATTCGAGTTTGCATCGCATCACATTATAATGGTCTTAAGCATATTTAATGATGTTAAATTTCTTTTATACTGTTATCGAGTTTAATTATCGACAAATAAGTCTAGTTTATATGTTTTCTTATTTATTTAAATTAAAAAAAAGAAAAGAAAACAAACGGAGAATGCAGATAACTTCCTCAAGGAGAAAATATGGACTGATAACTAATTTTGCGATTCGATTTAAAATTATTAAACATGTTTATAGCTTCCTTAATAGTAAAAAATAAAATTTATTATATGTACAAGATCTTCCAGTAATTGAAAATTTAGAAGTAGATTGATTCGTACAGCAGCCAACCTAGTATCATTTATCGATAATCTTAATTGCAATATCGAAAGAGCCAAGTGAAATGTAAGGAGAAAAACGCGATCAAGTAATCAAAAATCCCAAGTAATCAATGTAAAATCGTCCAGTATGAGGATTTTAAACCTTTTGAGGCATATACATATACGTAATTATTTTACAGAACTAATAACGCGATACATCTCACTAATAAAGAGCAAAATAATCCGATAGAAAAATATCGATAAAATTTCTCTTTTAATGATGTAAATTTTCAAACAGTACTGCAGAAATAAAGAATGAATATTAATTTATTATTATTTTATATAAATATTTCATTAATAAAATTCTGTAGTAGATATGATGTTATCGGTGAAAACAGTCGATTATAACGGAATTTAGATTTTTGCTGTGATTAACTGCAGATTATTTAAATGACGGAGGAGAGAGGAAATATGTATTATTATGAATATTAAACTATAAAATATCTAATCCCGATTCAACAGCTTTACAAGATTTGCATAAGCGATGATAAATGATAAAGTTTCCGCATATTAAAACGTTCGAGAAATGCGCTAGTTATTAGAATTATACAATTAGAAAAAGAAAAAAAAAAAAAAGGAAAAATAGTAGCGAGAATTTTTTAAAATGTTATCGCTAAAATCAATCTTTTTAATAAAAGTGAAAAATATTTAAAGAAAATTTGATGATCATTATCATCAGTCTTTCAAGATAATCAGTTCTTTAACATCTACCAAAAGTTTCTAATGAATAAAAATAAAAATTTAGAAAGTAAATTTACTTCCGTAAAATGTTTCCAAATTGATTTCCGCTTTCCGAACAGTAATTAGTGCATTTCTGAAAGCCGACATGTCGGCCATGATTGATGCCAACATGTCTATGCAAACAAAATAACACAGAAGTGTAGCAGTTCATACATACGATCAGTTTTTCTTTGACATGCGTAAGGGAGCGTGGCATGAGTGGACAAGACACGTGATCCGTCAACATGATGTAGATAGATTCCCATTGACTAAAATCGGCAAAGAGGAAATCCAATCATGCATACAACAGTTTACGTAATTAAATTTACTTCGCCCGCATGCCAAAATAAGGTAAAATTGTCCTTGTGGTTTATATCATGAGAATTTGGAGTATTAATCGCATTGTTTCTTCCAGGCATCCATGCAAAGAACGTAGATCACGTAAACATATTATGTAGAGGCTTTTTGATGGATGGTTTTGGTTCAGGAATTGTTGTATAAGTGATGGTCTCTACGCCCAAACAGATGATAGATCTGTTGCTGATACTTTTTTCTATTCCAACTCTGCTTCTCTACGGATTTCGCGAAGATTTGATTATCTTAAAAAATTGTTTTCAATTTTAATTTTATTTATTATTTATTAAACACGAAAATTGAATTAGTAAAGTTTTAATATTGCAAAAATATTTTCCCTTTTTTTACCATATATATATGAATATGCAATACGTCAGAATATGAGAATAAAGACTTTAATGTTAATTAGGAATTTTTTAAAAACATTATTTTCGGTTTAAATCTGTTTAAAACATAAGAAAATAAAGTTTTTTTTCTCTGACAGGAAACTTAAAATAGAAAGTAATTTCTTAAGGCGAAGAAAAAAAAAATTTTATTGCACATGGCAATTTCAAAATTTCGATGAAGAACATCGGCTTGTTACTTCCCATAAAATCGAATGTAGAACAGCAATGTTCTCTCTCTTTTTCTTTTTTTTTTTTTTCCTCATAAAAAAAAGCGAAATTAACAAACTTTTCTATCAACATTCTTAACTTATTAAACCATAATGTTAAGTGGGGCTTTACACCAGATTTTAGAAACAGATATCAGTAGTACATCAAACTCTGTTATTTGACTGTCTGTCTGATGCATGCTATCACCAAAA
>WUQG02071943.1:14798-27360 GCA_011317285.2 Androctonus mauritanicus | reverse complement strand
CTCTCTCTACAATGATGGACCCTTCTTTACCTGCATTTTCTGCAATTTGGCGAAGAGGATAGGTGAGTGCCTTAATGACAATTTCAACACCGATTTTTTCATCGCCAACAAGTGTTGTAGCGAGTGTTTCTAAAACAGGAAGACAGCGAATAAGGGCAACTCCACCACCGGGTAAGATCCCTTCTTCTACTGCTGCTTGAGTAGCATGTCTGGCATCGTCAACCCGATCTTTCTTCTCTTTCATTTCGACTTCAGTTGTCGGAAAAATTCATCCACTGTTTATATAAGAATGCCTGGGTGGCAAGAAATTCCATTTAACTCTTCAGCAACTTGTTTATTTTCTACACATCGTTGCCTTATTAAATGCCAATGAACATTCGAACGGAATCTACTTATTAAACTTTGCAAATAAATGGCAAATACAGTTACTAAGTAATCCAGCTTTTTTTTTAACGCTCGAGACACTCTAAAACTAATATATTTTTAAAAGTCAAGTTTTATAACAGAAAACTTTATGGATGAACCTATACAAACAAAATTCCTGTTACAGAAACCACGCTTTACTTTGCCATTGCTTTATCTGTTCCGCTAAAAAAACAGCTTCCAGATAGCATTTGATTTTGTCGTTAAATCACTTTTATAAAGCTGAACTGAGGAGTTTTGAATGAAGAAACCGAAAAGGTTGAGTTCAGAATCTTTTCGAATCTTTTTCTTTCTAAAGTCTTTTTTTTTTTTTTTAAAGGTTCGAATGAAACATTCGAACCTTTTAAAGAAATTATGTAAGTTTCTAATGTTCCAGTGTGCAATTTTTTTTTTGCTCTAAAAACATGAGCTAAATTTCGTTTTTCATTGAAGGTTTGCTTACAGCTGATACTACTATTGATAAGGACCTTAGAGCCCATTCAGTTCCATAAAAAGTCGAACAATAAAATACCATTAAAGTATAAAAAGAACTAAGTAATATCAGTTCGGACATATCAGGTGCTAAAATTTTAATGTGGTTAAATAAGAATATACTAAAATGTTTTCCCTGTCGATGGCAGATCCCAAGTGTGCCTAATAATTTTTCTTGCTGTTGATCCTTAGGGAAAGGAAGGAAACACTATCGCTTCTTGTCCACTTCTGATTAAAGCAGGGAACTTTTTGAAATATTCAGAAAAGAAGTGCATCAATTTCATCCGAATAATTGGGTTTTTTTTTTTCCCTTAAAGTTTCAAATGACAATAAATTAAGGCAACTTCGTTATAAAAAATATATTATTATAATAAAACTATTTAATGTTTTATTTTTGCCCGGCTTTTTGGATTAACTTTAGAAATTTAATAATCACTCTCTTTTAACCGGGAAGAAAAAAAAACAGAGAATGGGTATTAATTATTTTTACTTTTAAAAAAAGGATTAAAATATTAAATTTTCTCGAGTCGCGCTAACCTTTTCTCATAGAAAAGTATAACACTATTCCATTTTAAAATGGGGAATACAACGGGAGTACCGAAAAAAAAGAAGAAAAAATTATATGCAAGAACATTAATAACAAGAAATAGGACTCTGGGAATGAGAGTTCTTATCTGTAATCCTATTTAATAATAGCAAGTAGATTTTTCTCTCTGTTATAATTAATTTTTCGTTGCCTCCCTCTTTAACAACATGATAGCACTACTTATATCATAATCCCGATCAACTAAACTGTTATAAATGTCACGAAGAGATGATAAATATATATATATTTCGTCTTAAATTAAATTATTCTTAAGGAATTTTTTTTTTGTATTTTAGATTCTTCCTCAAATTCTTTCTCAAGTGCAACCAGAATTGTCTGAAGAATGCAGGAAATCCACGAGATATGAGGAGATTTCAGGTCAGTGGAGTATATCGGTACAAGAACATTAGTACGGTATTAAAAATGATTGTGTCCCGTGCTCTTGTGAATCATTCGGCCCTTGTTCATTCCACTTAGTAAAAAGGGAACAAATTCTCGAGAGACCTACTCTCTCCTTAACATTTACTGCATGCAAATGTCCCTGACGTCTCGTAAACCGCGTGTGTTCCAGTCTGTCGCTGAATATGGTAAGAGCGGTATAAACAAAAAAAAAAATATTTATATATATAAAAAAAAATAGAGTCGATGCTATTCTACTCCATGTTAGTAGTCGACGAATTTACATCTTACACTCTTCTCTCCCCGTTGAGGAAAGAAGGAATCTTCCAACAACGGTCACCATTAGCCGCAACACCATTTTTATCTCGCCTGTTTACTATACACCTGGGAAGTCATCGGTCCTGGCTATTTCGAGTCTGCTGGTCGCTAAGGGAATATGACGAACCTCTGAGCTTCGGGATGGTGAATGAAACTGACCCTTAACCTTGTCTGGACAACCATGATTGTGTGTATAACGTGTGTCAACATTGATGCGGCAGAGCGCTTCTCTGCTCCAAGAGAGCATTTATTTTTTTATCATTTAATATAGCTTTATAAAATCGAATATTGCTGCAGTTTAAAAGTATCAGCGTCTGACCTATATATCTATATATACCCTTTAACGGTTACACGTCTTTTTAAGCGATTTTTATATCATTACAAAGATAAAAATGCGGATAAATCCTGGCTTACAGTTAGCATCCACGAGTGTATTTAGAGCGATTTCATTCTTCTTTAGTTAAAAGAATCGCTGCAATATTAATAAACTGGGTACATTATCAAATAGTAATCTAACGTTCGAGCTTAGTATCCATTAATTTATTGAATTTTAGACTATTTTCACGCATTATGGAGCGATATTTCACCAGTTAAAAATGTTACTAGATCTTTAACAACTTATTCAGTTCGAAGCATTAAGAAAAAAAATAAAGATTTCACGAATGTCGATCATGCAAATAATTTCGCGAAAAAGTACAAATTGACATAATATCCTTGAATAGAAAAATGCGAAATTTTTCTCTCTAAATTTGCATATTCTGACGTTTTTTAACGTCAACCCGATGTCAAAACTATCAAAAAACTTAATGAAGAAATAGATCTCGGACTTAAAAATATATAAAAATAAAAATAGCACTTCTCGGATAATAGAAGAAATATCATTTCGAAAAAATAGATTTCCATAGAGTTTCGTATCGTACTAAAAGTAAGAATTGCTTCCTGTTCCAAATGTCCGCGTCACGCGATTATTACCTAGGGGCCTATCGATGCAACCTGTCAGCAATTGATCATCAGAAATTTGAGTATCTCGTAAAAAGAAAAAAAGAAAAAGTAGAGATCTTCAAAAGTGACACGGAAGCCTCTAGGCAAGTGTTCCAGATTAGTTTGTGTGTAAACGTAATAAGAGTATAACAACTTCCATCTGTGCCACTATTTCTGTGAGGTGAAACGTTAACTGGCGTGACGAAATAATGATTTGTCACCGACTCGTATAGTTCACACGACTGCCTACAATGTTTTATTATAGACAGTAAAAATTGTTATTTTATGCAGTCAACATTCAGTTAAGATATCGCTTATTGGACAGTAATCAATTATGGCATCCTTGTTTATGTATTTTTTTCTCACGATACATGTTGTAGAATTTGAGCTTTCACTCCAATAGCTCCGCAAATATATCCGTCACCCCTCTTGATGCCAGCTAATTCGCATTATAATAGTTCAAAAAATCATTATGCATAGTTATAATGTGTGATCTACATCTGCAGAATGAGTTTTAATATTATCATTATACACACCTACAACCTAAGAACTATAACTCTATTGAACATGCCAAAATTTTGGTATGCGCCAATTAATCCGCTGCATATTAATTTACAATATCGAGCTGCAAAAGTGTGCTGTAAACTTATAAAACATATCCAAAAGATTTATAAGATTCGAAATTTTTCTTTAACACCATTATATGTTCGAGCCTTGTCTTTGATACCATTAAAAGATATCTCAGATGTATTTATTATTTTCATAGGTGGTCATCTCGACTCAAGTCATAGTAGACGGTCCTCTTTTAGCCGTTTCAGACAACATGTTTGTTCACAATAACTCCAAACACGGTCGCAGGGCTAAAAGGCTCGATCCTACAGAAGGTAAGGTTCGATTCTCATAAACATTCAATCATTTTTCCAGATTTAATGCCGGTATATCTATTAGAAAAATACTATATATAGTTTTGATAAAGTGCAAAGTCTTGCCACATATAGTACATACACACAATCTAAAAAAGTTTTACCTCCTCATCAAAACGTGCAAATATTTTTCTCTTTTATTTTCGCAAATTTCGGAATATGTAAGCGTGCGGTATATTTATAGAAATTTGACTTTCGGAAAAACAAAAACATGCTTTTAGATGTTAATCAAGGCAAACGAAAAGAGAGTCGAGAGAGAGAGAGAGAATGAGAGACAAGACTGGCACCAATATAAAAACAAAACGAAAACAAACAAATTTAATTACAATTCCGTAATTAATTATTGAAATGCCGTAGTCATTAATGTAATTTTTTTGCAGATTTTATTTTGATATTTATAGCTCGCATTCGGTTGTCACACAAAAGACAGTTTCGATTTTTCGGACCGCTTTAATACGGAATCGCATTCGCTTATAAAAACTTGTTTTCGTTGCAACTCCTTCCAAATATTTTTAAAAATATCCAATACGTTCTATATCGATCCGAAAGAGATATTTAAAAAATAAATATATATATATATATATATATATATATATATATATGTATACACACGTATGTATGGTTTCTGATTTAAATATCTTCTCGAAACGAATGAAAACAAAATTTTCTGGAAGAATAAGAATGTGCTCGGTCATTCATGAATGACAAATGGTGCGAAGGCAAAACCCCATTTGTAGTAGGTCGCTGATGAATATGCGGACTCTTTTTCATATTAAGACATAAACTAAGTTCATAAACTGTCTTTCCTTGTCTCTCTCTCTCTCTCTCTTTTTTTATGCTCGACTCTACTTGATATACTGTGTTTGTTTGGAGTGCGTTCATCTTATATACATATATAAAAAAACTATCATGTTAAAGTAACGTCGTGCGAGAACGATTAATTATAACTTTATTTCTCTGATTTAATTAAGTTTTAGGTGCAAAATTAATCGGAATTCGAAAAAAAACAAACCAGTAAACTTGAGAATTAAAACTCTTCTTGCTCTTTTGCATTCGTAGACTGCTCATTAACGAAAGTTTCTAACCTATTTTATCATTCAAATGTATAAAATTGCTTTGCAATTCTTGTAAAGAGGCTTCGTTAAAGCAAAAATGACAAAAATTGCAGCTTTTCTAAGATCGGTTGCGCTTTAAAGTTAAATTAATAAAGATTAAACTTTGTTACTGTGGTGGATCAGTAACAAAATATTTAAGTTTCTATATCTAACTAAAACTTTTCAGTTTTTTTCTTGAATAAACTTCTTTACATAATATTGTTGCAAATCTATGATAACGAAGTGTTTTATAACACGAAACGCTGATAAAAGCGGATCATTCTCAATAGTGCAAGTGCCCATTTTTGCTTCTGGCGAATTCAAACTCCCAGTGGTCTTGGCGAACTAACTACTGTTTGTATTGCGGTCCCCATAAAGTCGTTAAATCGAAACCACAGTTTTGTTTGATTTCTTTTCAAAACTTTGAGTTAGCCAGCCAGAACCATTTTTCTTTCCTCTCTGTTTGATATTGGTCTAATTTGCCACATTAACGCTTTGCGTAAACTAGTATCGCGATTAAAACTCGTGGCACAGTTTCAGCGACGAATTCGAACATCGCAATTAAAGTAAAAATATATGAATAAACGAAAAAACTATTAAATTTATTAACTCGAACGTTTCAATGTAGCGAATCGAGTTTAATATCGGAAGTAGTCCTACCTGTGTTTCTTTAAGGGGGAAAAATAAACTCAATGGTCAAGGGATTTAACACAACTGCACAAGAAAGGTCAGAAAATAGCGAAGAAGTAGCGAAGATTTACTGACGACAAGTCGACTGTGGCAAACCTATTCGCATGAAGTTATTATCGGAGAGTGCCCAGGGCACTGGTTTCCCCCTTCTCCAGCGGGACTTGGGGGCTTTGATTAATTGACTAGTCCACATCTTCCATCAGACCATTCTCTACTGACATTTCAGTCCACGGCTAACTGTGCTAATTCTCCACACTAGAGCAAGGAAGTTTCCCCTGGGTGTTAGGGGTTAGAGAGAAAGAATCTCGAGGCAGGGGACCATTCGATTTCCTCTCCTCCTGCACTCATGATGGTTATTATGTCCTGTATTGCAATAAGTATCAAAACAGAACAGCTTATATCCCAAAAGCCAACACTTTACAACGCAAACTTTTGCTATATTTAATGCTATTATCCTTTATAAAGTCAATACTTTGCATTTTATCTATATAAATCTATTAAGCTTAGATTTTATTACTTAAATTATTTATTAGTAAGTTAATACAAATTAGATATTAAATCCCGATAGCAAAACATTCTGGGCTTGTAGATCTATTTAAAAAATAATTTATAGAATTTAAGCCCTGAAAGTAATAAATTTTTACTTTTAATGCTCTATCAAGTTATACGGAATAATTTTAAAGTAGAATTTCACATTATAAGACTTCTTTAAACCCACCTAATCTTGATCAAATTATGTAATCTACTTTATAGCAACAAGTTGGATACTCTTTATTATCCTTCTCTAGCTATCCTAATAATCGATAATTATATATAATTTTAAACAATCAAACGAAAGATTATTTGATCATCCTGACAGTTCCTTCTGCAGCCACGCCTTGTATTAAAGCCATCAGTCCGAGCGAAGGATGGACCTCGGGAGGTTCTACAGTTATCATCATAGGAGATAACTTCTTCGACGGCTTACAAGTTGTATTTGGGACCATGCTGGTATGGAGCGAGGTAAGTAATCTAAAATTTATGATTTATATAGTATACATATCTCATTTGGTATAGAATTGTAACTGTTAAGTAAGTGATGCTCTTGCCCTCGTTGTGTTGCTCTAAGAATGACGGCAACAGAAAGAGAAACGAGTTTATCGTTTTATGTTAAATAATTGTCTGTTTTCCATTCATAACTCATAAAACCGTAACTTTAACTATATAAAAAGTTTATAACGTAACTTTGGGAAAGGCCCGAACACAAACAGCAGGTGGATGCTATGTTAGTGTGACTCTGTTGTTATGGAGACTGTTATCTCCCGTTCAAGTGTAAATTAGAGTCCCGAGTGCTTTTGACTTCCCGATAGAATTGTTGCTCCTTATCTCTAGTTCCTTATTCGCAACTAGAAACCGAAGTTACAAGTGATAAGTGAATGTTCTCCTTAGTCCAATAGGTAGAAGATAACAGACTCTCCTATACATGTAAACTTTCTATTGGCTTCTATATAATTCGAGTTTTCCGTGCCATCAACAAAATGTTTGAAATAGAATTAACTACAATCGGGATGAGATGAGGATCTCAATCTATAATAGGCTCATTGGCAATTCTAAACGGTTTTTGACTAACGACAAAGATCTCGCATCTTCATTCTTCTCATCTTTTAAAAGACTTTTAAAGGAATTTTTAATTGTAAATTATCTCTCGATGAAGATAAATCGTTAGAAATATAAAATTGAAACTAAATATTTTAAAATAGTTCGAGAAAATTAAAATTATCAGATATTAGAAATGAATAGATCCGCATAAGCAATGTTATAGTTAAGCAGTTATCTAAATTTTTATGTTTAGATTATTCACAAAACTTTCTATGCAAATAGATTTTTAACACGATGATAGAAAATACCTAGACTTAAGGCAATGTTAGAGGATATATATATTGCCTTTAAAGGCAATAATGATGGATATGTTTTTTCTGGATTTTAAAGAAATGTTGATAAAAACATCTAGATTTTTAACGGAATGGAGGTAGAAAACATCTAGATTTTTAAGATAATGATATAAAATATCTCATATCTAGATTTTAAACAAATAACGATTGAAAATGCGTAAATTTTTAAGACAATAACGATAGAAAATATTCGGATTTTTAACGTGATAATAATAGAAATATATGGAGTTTTAAATCAATAATAATGGAACTATATAGACTTTTAAGATAATAATGAAAGAAATATATTAAATCTAGATTTTTAAAGGAATGAAGTTAGAAAACATCTAAATTTTTAAGACGATGATAGAAAATATTCAGATTTCTAAGGCAATAATGATAAACATCTAGATTTTAATTTAATGGCACACAACGACGATTTATATTTTTAATATTTTTATTTTCATATTAATATTTCTTAAAATTAAATCACTCATTAAGTTATAAATTTAACTTTCTTTAATTATAAAGCTCTAAAACTTTAAGTATTATTTAATATGATGCAGTTAATCTGTAAAATATTTTCTACTGTCATATCTCATAAACATGCTTAATTTTCTAATAGTAACATTTAAAAATGAGTAAATTTAAAGTAGGCCTAAAGTGACGAATTTTTTGGTAGCAAGTTTAATATTTATGGCTTTTATGTTGCTCGTATGATAGTTGCAGAAACATTGGTATGTGATAGTTCGATACTAAACAAACGTAATTATTTATATAGTTGATAACGTCACATGCCATACGAGTCCAGACCCCACCGAGACATATTCCCGGAGTGGTAGAAGTCACCTTATCCTATAAATCCAAACAATTCTGCAAAGGAGCACCAGGCAGATTTGTCTACGTTTGTGAGTATAAATTATTTAGCGATGATTTTTTACTAATTTAGCAATGCAGAAACCAATAATTTTTACTTAAATCAGATGAGATTTTTTTTTTCCTTCTTTTTTCTCTTCCTTCTCTCAAATCATCGAACAACCATGGCTAAAACATTTTTCTTAAGTTATCCAGTAAACCGAGTACTTATCTCAAACACGGAAAAATTAATGGGACGAAAGCGATGTTTGCGTGATTTTTCGTAAAATTTCGAGAAATAAGTTTTTGGGCGATACGGAATGCGACAATCCTAAAAATCCAATATCGCTGTTCTTGGGTTTGTTGGTTATCACGTGCCTCATATCTCAGGGGAACTGACCTCGCAACTCCTTAATAATCGTCGGATCACGCAAGCCTTACGTTACTACTACTTCTCGTGACAGTAGCTATCACGAAAGGCGACATAAATATTTCACCTTTAGTAGTGTCTTTTCGCTTACTTTTACAAGTGTGTATTTTTCTTGGTAACATCTTTCCCACGACTTTTCTTCCTCCAGAAAAGAAAAAAGAAGAGCATTTTTATCGCCTAATTTTGTAAATCGATTTAAAAGTGTCCGAAAACAATTTTTACGATTAAACTATTGATTCGATTACCAATTATTAAACGGAGTGAGACGTGTTACGCGATGTTGCTAATATTTTCGTGCATATACTTTCTTTAATACTGTCAGTCGGTCGTTATTCTTTCTTACTAATGCAGCTGTCATCGTCTCAATCAACAGTCATGCCTTATTGACGGGTGGTAGCAAAATGATGGGGTTTCATCAGAAAAAATACTGTAAAAAAATGCGATTTAATCCGAAGACTTTCTTACAAGTAACGACTAAAAATACAGATATTCTCAGCACGACCAAGTTGTTCACGTCCAACTACGTGCTTGTTTGAATTGTGCGTGATTCGCGCTCCCATCGCACTTCTCCATTCTAAAGAATAACGTTCATTCTTCATTCCGGTCATAATACGGAAACCAGAAGGAAGAAAGATCTAAAATCATTAAGATTATATCGTTGATGGTATTTTCTTCTGCAACTAGTCTATTTTACAAAGGTGAAAAAATTTAGACATTTTTTTTTTCTTCTTTTTGACTCGATCGGTACGAAACTTGATACTTGTGAGAGAGAGACGGGATATAGACTGATATGTAAATTCTTTATTTTTAAGATTCTGAATCTATGTTTATTCCTTTTACAGCTCTAAATGAACCAACGATTGATTATGGTTTCCAGCGGCTAGCCAAGCTCATACCACGTCATCCGGGTGATCCAGAAAAATTGCCTAAGGTGAGTTTAGTTTCTAAGATAAATTTACATATCTATGGGTCAAAACTGATAGATGCCGTATTATAAAAAAACGGGAGGATTTAGTCGATGGATATATACGCCAATCGGAATAAATTTTTTGCTAATAAGTTGACATATGGTGCTTTTAATGACTTATCAAACGGAACTTATCGTATAATAATAGAGAATATCATTAACCCAAGTGACGTGTTAGAGAGAGAGAGAGTGGGACCACCAGCAGCTTGGAGGCGACTAAGAGAAATCACTCGGACAATTGTGCGGGATTAGGCCGGATTATGAGAGGTACTTTCACACCAGGAAATTATGAACATCTGTTGTTAATTGTCCCCCCTTCGAGGGTCGTCTCTCGGACATTTTCAAGAGCGTATTCTACCAGTTTCGACGTTGGCGTTTTTCAGAAATGGATTGAAATTCGCCGGATAATCGATTGCGTGAAACGAGGTTTGCTCTGGTCGTCGAGTTTTATTCACTCCAGTTTTTTTTTTTTTTTATACGGTTTTCGAAGAAACTCGAAGTTGTATCCAATCGTGTAAATGCACCAAAAAACCGTATAGTTTGTTAGTATTCGGTGGAAACGATGACGGTGCTATACATAAACGTTGTAGAAATGTCAGCAATTACTTTTTTTTTTGTTATTATTTTCTTCAGACTAAAATTGTGATAAATATCATAAAATTGTTTTTTGTTCGACAGGAAATAATATTGAAAAGAGCAGCCGATCTGGCAGAAGCCTTGTACAGTATGCCTAGAAACAACCAGCTAGCCCTTCCCGCACCCAGATCCCCAGCTCTTAACAATGCCACAGCAATGTCTGGATTCAATGCCTATGCTGGACAATTGGCTGTCAACGTTCAAGAAAATGGTGGTGGTGAGTTCTTTTCAGTTCCTCCTTTGCTTATTCTACTACACAATACTATATAAACTTTACTCTAAAATAACTTCAGAAAGGTCTATTATCAGAAAAGCATCAAAAGATCTCCATTTTTAACTCATAGTTCAATTATGTCATAAAAAAATATGCATCTTTTCATTAATTCGCAATTAAATCCAAAAAGTCTTTAGATATGTTACTAACATTAATCAAAATACAGTACTTTTTGATAGTCTGATATATATGCGTCTGAATTTCTTAATATTATATCATAAAATTTAGACTTTAATGATTTTTATTATATCAATACGTTAGACCATAAAGAACACCTTTATTGGTTATGTAATTGTTTAATATTTATGCATATAATTAACATACTATTATCCTTTACTTATAGAATACGGAAGAGCACAGAGTAGCAGCGTATCTCCGAGAGGATACGGTTCTAATGCATCTACTCCACATAGCAGCAATGGCAGTTCCTACGGCACCGGTGCCATGAATGGAGGTTATGGAAGTCCTACCAATCTAGGAAATATGGCAGTACCAGGATCACCAGGTTTATTCAACGGTACATCAAGTGAGAATAGTATCTAGTAGGATAACGTATAACATAAATGTAGTCTGTAGATGCACATAATCCCCTCTTTGAATAACCGCAAACATTTTCAAATAAATGATGTACTCTTCTCTCTGGGATAACTGTACATGTTTATACCGAATATGCGGTAGTTCTAAACGGAAAGGACGCTGAGCTGTTTATCCTATTCTAATGGATTTTCGGTTACGTAAATGTAATGTATAGTAGGCTGGACTAGTCGTTTCTTCCGATTCGGAAGAAATGCTTCCAGATTCTTAATATCTTATCCGAATACAGGCACTTCTATAACATGTTTCTTTATATATATATATATATATATGTATGTATGTATATATGTATATATCTAAATATATATATTTTTCTTTTTTTTTTTTCTAAAAAAATCAACATGTGATTTTATCTCAAAACTGAATTTACTTTTTATTTTAAATCGAAAAGGGAAATTCTCTTAAATAGCTTAGTTTTTTTTTTGTTTTTTAATCATAAACTTTTACACTTTCGTTTAAATTATTTTTCTCTTTCTTACAATGTTTAAGTAAAATTATCATATTCTTTTTTTTGTTTGTTTTAATTCATTTTTAATTAATTTAAAAATAAATAAATAAATTATCAGTGAATGGAAAAGGTTTCAATTAATGAAGAAAATGTGAAAAGTTCATTTTTCTGCGAATAAAAACGGAAACTTTCCCGTTATTCTTTCAACTGCCATTCTTGTAAAGTTTTTAACTATTAACGTAAAAGTTATAAAGCACGTGTCCAGAAATAAATGAATGAAATTAACATGAATGGACGCCATTCATAAAGTTCCATTCACGTTGATATACTATATTAAACTACGCTAGAAAGTAAGGAAATTAAGTCGGTTATAATTTTGTTTTTTTTAAATTAATTTTTAACGTTTTGTCCCGCATGCGATGATGTGTTGTTTATGCAGAAAGGAAGCAGTTTACATTATTAATTGGAGCCTTTGTCCATCGTTATAATAAGCCTTGTGTAAATATCAAAAGAAGTGTCTACAATCTTTGTTGATTTAATCGAAATAATTAACACTAGCTAGA
>WUQG02071943.1:0-14788 GCA_011317285.2 Androctonus mauritanicus | reverse complement strand
ATAAATAGGGCCTTTGTTCATACTTTAAATTAATCTTTGTTAAATCATCAAATAAAGTGTTAAAATACTTTGTCTATTTAACCAAACAAATTATATCCGTCTATGAAAAAAAAAAAAAAAAAATAGCATTCTTAGCCGAGATCTTAGGTCACGTCATATTTTTAACAGTCCCTGGTGACGTCACCGTTTCCAGCCAATCAGTGATGACGTATGCCTACCCTAACATAACATCTATGTCGAAGCAAAGAAGTGCCTTCTCTCCTGTATCCAGATCTGACGCTCCGACATATGCTGATTGCAAGGTGTGTTATTTTGCTCCTTCACAGATTAGGAGTTTATATACGATATATTATCTCTCTCTTAAATCTTCCTGTGATATGAGCTGAAAAAAAGAAAAAAATATATTCTTGTGATTAATAATAACTTTTTATAGAAAAAGAATCGAGGAGTAAGAAAAGAAAACAAAAATTTTTTTCTTAATTATTATTATTATTATTATTATTAAGGCGAATTTAACTTTCGAGAGATTAGAAAAATAGCCCAGTTTAATACTCTTTAGTTTGGCCAGTAATTTGTTTAGATCCACCTCTCTTATGGGAGAGAGAGAGGGAATAAAAAAAAAAAGTTGCATCTTTCAAATGACAAAGTGCGTGTAATGAGTGAAAAACTTCCATTGTACAACTAACAAGACTAACAACAATTCGAAAAAGCTAAATTTCTTTAAGCAGCCATCGTCCTTTCCGATAATCTTTTTTAATTTTTTTTTATTCCTTCCCCTTGTTCTTTTTTTATTATTAGTTTTTTTTTTTGTCGGTGCACAGCTAACACCCTCTGTTAATTAAACGCTTTGGAAAACAGGAAGGAGGGGTAAAAGCAATAAGAATAACAGCTTCTTATTCTAGTCTTCTTAATTCTCTTTTTCCTCACCTCATAGTATTTTTTTTTTCTTTCGTTAAACGTAATATTCCCGCTGTTTTTTGTTCTTTCGCCGTAAAACTCCGTAATCCTTCTTTGTTGTAACTTTTAACCCTGAATGTGTGCTAAAAACAAGGAAAAAAAATCCTTCTCTGTCTCTGTCTCTCTCTTTTCTAATCCTCTTAGTTCTAGTAGATTCTAATGAGAGAAATGCAACATGACATGAATGTTATTGTGTGAGTAAGATTACCGCAGTGAAAGAAATGAGGCTTAACTGTTAGAAACTGCACTAACTTTCCTCTCTTTTTATTTCGACTCTTTCTACTTCGATAATACGCTGTTTAAATGGCTTTAAATGCATCCAGTAAATTTTATCTTTTCTTCTTCTTCTTCTTTTTTTTTTTAATAACTTAAGCAAAATCCGTCTCCTGAAACTGCTGACGAAATCTTTCGCCTGATTGCAATGACTTAAAAACAACACTAAGCCAATATACTGATGCTTGTTGCTGTAATAGCATTCGAACTTCTCGCTCGTTTTACTTAAAGGGTGGTATCTGCAAAAATCCCTACCAGAAGGAAAAAAGAATGTTCAGTTTATATATTTCAATCTAAATTCCCGTACTTTATAAGGAAAAAAATAGATTATTAATGATATGGAAAATATAAAAATAAAATTTTCTATCAGTTCGCAAGTTATATTTGTAGTCGACAAGTTGTAAAAAAAAGTGGATTTTTCAATCAATATATCGTTGAATTAATATCAGAAAATGAAGGAAAAAATCGATAAATCAATTTTTCTTTTAAGGGAAGTTCCTGATATAGAACTGAACACATGAAATTTTAAAGGATTACGCCCGATTTCTTGAGTTTTTTCTTCTTTTTTTTACAGAGCTAGCTAGCATTTACTTTTAGTTTCTTCGCTAGAAAAATGTAGAAAAATTTATATTATGCTAAAGATTAAACTTGTATCGATGTAATAATTACACCGATAGCAAAATTTCAGATAAGATAAAATCATTCTTTACGCTCATAAATCCGAAAAATGTTTATTTTCTTCCATCAACTGAAACTTGTTAGGATAAATGGTTTCTAATATCAACAGAGGCCATCTTCGGTTTTCATCAGAACCGATGAGATAAACATTTCTTGGACATCATTAAAACGTATCGACGATGTGCAAGAGATGTTTATTCCGTTAAAAAACTACTCTTTCTACTATTTTATATGATTATCATTCTGTTTATATCATATATTTAGACGTTACTCATGTTTCACTTGGTCATTTACGTGTCGTAACCTGTAAAGCTTATAGTCATTATATCAGTTGACTGAATAAGCTGATGTTTAAATATAAACTATCTATTGATTCTTGTTTGCGAATTTTCGAAAACAACTGTGTAATATGGATCCTTTGTCATATACTTTTCATCTAATTGGACGATATTAGATCATTATTTTTTTGCAAGGTCTTGCCACTCGCTCTACGTTAGAAGCATATTAAAAGATAGAATATTATTATATATTTTTTTTATAGATTAATAAGAAAATATCATCAACTTTTTGTAAAGTTCGACGTTATTAATGTTATCCGATCATGTTACAATTTTTTAAACATAAATTATCCACACGCATAATGATTTTTTAGCAAGCTCTTAAACTACGTTTAAAGTTTAGAATCGTTTCCATTTGTATAATTATGAAGTACTTTTAGTTAACTTTTAAAAATATTCTGTTTATGATAGATACGTCATAATTTAAGGCAATTATTCTATAAATAAATGCGAAAAAAATAGTTAAAATATCTGATGAAAATGTCAAGTATAGTATCGTGAAAGGTGGGATTAATAGCAATATTTTTGCTGTTATTACTTTCAAAATTTTATAAAATGATTATAATCTTTAAATTATTTAAAAAGAAAAGGTTTCACTTGTGTTCTACTTAATATAAATGAAAAATAAAAGAAAAATCATGAGATTTTAAATAAAAATCGTTCTCGACTGGTGTCTATAATTTTAATTCTAGAATACACTATTTACAGACTGCTAAGTTATGTTTACTCTATAAGAATTCTATAAATTATATGCAACTAGTATAAAACTTGTTTAATTATATTAAAAATGCCGAGTAAATCCAATAAAAGTACTAACGTCGCTTATTTACTCTTGCAGGAATGGGAAGCATTGTATCATCACCGTTCGCTGCAATGAACCCATTTGCTTTATCAACATGCAACGGCCAATCGTACGGCAGCTCTATTGTATCATCAGCTAAGTGACGTCACATAGACCACGTGAACCGTGAAATCCAATGATGATGTAGGAAAAGGGTGATTCCGTCTCTCCACAATCGCGCTGCAAGTCGCGATGGTAAGCAATCGCTCAAGAGAGAGAGATCGTCTTGGGTCATGAAGGTATAAACACACAAACACACACACTCTCACCTTTGCAACAACCCATCAGCTCACTCGCCACCAAAAAGAAAATGACTGTCGACAACTTCCATGCTGGAAAGAGACTCCATTTTTGTCTTGTCGTGTACAACAGGAAATCAACTTCGGAGTTCTACTCCTTTCAAAAAAAAAATTGTTTTTGTTTGTCAGTGTAAACATACGTCTTCTTTTTTCTCTTTACTCTTCTCTCAATATATATATAAAATATATATATATATATATAAATATATATATACATATAAATACAGTACATATAATTCTGTCGCGTGTATTTTCTACCCATCTACGCGTGCTATTTCGCGATACCATCAACGAAGGGAACAGTGTAAATAAGAAAAAAAAAGAAAACCACCTTTTGGAGGTTTTGTTTCTCTTCTGGTTGTGATTGCAGAGACATTCGTGCTCCATTCCAAGTGTATTATACAACATTGTACGTGTGCTGTCCGTACGTGTTTTTAGTCTTTAGGCGTTTAAATGATGTGATCGTGATGACTTATGTAGCGCGAATTACTTTATTATTATTTTTTTTCCTGTGAAATAAAAATTTTAACTCATTTTGTGCTCTTGAGTGCTTTTTTTCCCCCTTCTGAAACTATATTAAGTCTAAAATTAACGTTTCTGCCGGTGATCATTGAAGACTTCAGAATGGCGCGCTTGTATACGTTTATAAATAAACATAAAGAATCGGATATTTTTCAGTTGAAAAAGGGCCAATAATCACTCTCGGTAGTTAGATTCTCTTACTCGGAAGAAGAAGAAGAAGAAGGAAAAAAAGGAGAATTCTTATTAGAGATCACTTCCCTCTTCTAAAACATTACACGCATTCACTTTTCTTTATTAGTAGAGATTTGAGGATTCTATTGTCACGTGAGCGGAATGCACTGCTTCTATTGGGTGCATGGTATCATGTGGTAGTTGAAACCTGTTGGGAAAAAAGGTAAGTCTTCAGACACGTTTGGCGAAATAACCTTAATTGGAAATGAATCGTTGAGAACATCACAATGTAATCAGAAGGTGGACGTGGTCTGGCACTAGATAGAGAAGAATTTCTCTTTGGGATTTGTTTCTAACCTCTTATCTACTAATATCTTTTCAATGAAAAACAGCTGAACAATCGATATTATCCTTACTAAAAATTGATTTTTTTAACCTTAAGAAAAATTTAATAAATTCAAAGGACTTCAAAATTATTTGATTAAGCTAAAAGTTTTGAACGTAAAATTATAATTAATATCTGTTCGACTTTTTACTACTATTTTATATAAAAATATATTTAAATCGAAGAATTGTATCAATTATTTCTCTATTTGACTAATTTTAAAACATTATTTTCCTTCTCTCATCAGCTAATGACGTTATAATGCTCTACTATGACCTTTTAATGTCATATTGTCATCCAATTGTGACATACACCGAACTCTAGAACTATTACCTAGATTAAACATTCCCAGCTACTTTTGTCATTCATCATTTCTCTCAGTTAATTGCAGATAATCTATCTTTTCACAATCTAAAACAACAAGTTATATATACTCTTTTCTGTTATGGCTAACATCAATTAAAATCTTTCCCATAAAATTTTAAAATAATTTTTATAATTACTATGCCAACAAAGTCATTTTTCTTAATATTAACTGGTGTGTTTATATGGTGCCAACTCGATACATCGTTACGGAACCATACACAACATGCGCCATTATCTAAACTTCTAAGGTAGAACTATTTTTAAGAACCAACTGGAGCCAAAGTTACCGCCAAAAACTGTAACCTCTCCCTAACTAACCAACCCCAACTTCCTGCCATCCATCACAGACATGGAACCACAACGTGGCCATCAGTTGACAGACATAGACAAGAACCATAGTGACATCTCGATCGTCGGTTCTGGTACCACCGACATCCAGGCTCCACTAATAGATCAACTATCTCAGGTCGGTCAGTCAGTCAGTCAGTCCTTCACGATCAATATTACTTGGACAGAAGCAGAAGCCTATCGCGATTTGATGACTCTGCTATTCGCGTGGACAGCGAACCAGGCAGGAGGTATTCTCTTGGGATGAAGAAGGGAGAGATCATCAAACTGTTGTAAACCTGAGGCACGTTTTATTGTGTCTCTCCCTCGCTTCAATTTTATGTTCTCACTTTACATACGCTTCCACCAACAACAATATATCTTCCCCACTTATATTAGTCTGAACTTGGAAAATCCTTAAGATAGAACACCAGTCCGAAATCCACAGGTAGAACTAAATATATGTTTGACGCGAATTAAGTTGAAGTAAGATTGAAACCAAAATTAAATCCGTAGAAACCACATAAAACTAGAAGTTTAAAATATTTTCATCCTCTCTCGAAACATTCGAAGTTTTTTGTAAACAAATTTCAATAATACTTGTGAAGATTCGGTTTGGAAACCGTTGTAAACATCACACAAGTCACGAAAAGCAAAGAGAATTCGAAAACTTCCGCAGCATTCGATTTCTATTTTGCTACTGTCCATGTTTGTCCAGATTAGATTTCAAAAAAAGGTGAGTTGCATGAATAGCATCGGTCGTGTTCGATAGATAGATTGCAAACACAACTATTTTTCGCTACGTTCTCTCGATTCCTCGCCATTAAAAATTAAAAAAAAAAAAAAAAAAACAATATCGACCAGTTTAATAAATTTTCGCTCGATGATAGAGATAAATCGAGCGATATTTTTTAATTATCATCATCTCAAAAAAAGTTACAAATTAAAATAACAGTAGGTAAAATTAATACGTGCTTCAAAAGCGTAACAGGCTTATCATCCTGTGAATCACGCACTCGGCTCGGGTACTTTTTATATCATTAAATACAATTTACTGTCATTTCTTTTACGCCAGTGCTCCTTCCTTAATTAAAGTAGCATTGGCAGAACGGTGACGATTCGTGATGTACACAAAATAGCATTCCGTTATCGTTTCCTACTTGAGGATCGAGACACGTCCATATAGTATTTAAAACCCATGTCGTTACTCCAATAGAATATTAGCGATGAACCGAGCGACAACAACTGGTTTTAAGTGTTATCTCCCTTTACTTTTACGGATATTAATTACTGGGACATATATATAGCGGGACGTGCCCCGCGAATTTAATAAGTGACCAGGTGAGAGAAGATGAGTCATTAGGCAGGCTGGTGGAAAAGTCACACCAGCAACCTAGGGAGATAGACTACATAAATATATTATAATTGCCATAGCTATATTTACCTGATGTGTGTGTGTGCCGTTGTCGAGAGCTTAACTAATGGCCAGTGACACAGATGCTTTTAAAATCTTGTCGGAGCTTCTATTGATTAACTTTTTATTAAGCAGATTCTCCAGCGAAGTGGTAGAGGTGTAATAAGTTAATAACTGGAGCCTGTAGTCGGCTGGCTTTAAATCAGGGTCGTACGTTATTACAATGGCACTTAACCTTTTAACAACGTTATTACTCCGTCGAACTGAAGTCTCGGATGCAATTCTCTCTTCCATTCTTTAAAAATCTTTGACTTATCAGATCAAGAATCTTAGTTTTAATAAGCTTAAAAAAAAGAACAGAGAGATTTAGAAGAAGATGTAGCGTCGTCGTCACCTTTAAAACGTACCAACTTTCAATACTTCTAATATAAGTTTTTTATTTTATTCTTTAAAAAAATTAATTTTGTTTTATCAATTAAGTCTTTTCAATAATTTTAGCCAAATTTACGAATTTTTCATGTAGAAAAGCTAAGAAGTCACGAAGGAATTACGTTAACTATAAACATACAAAATTAACGACAACTTCCAGTTTTAAAAAAATTTATTTATTTATCTAAACTTTTACAGAGATATTAATAAAATTCTTCTTGGGTCTTAGCCCCTCACTAATAATATATATATCTGCTACAATTTTCAGAGATGATATTTTTTAAGTTAATACAAGTTTTATCAATTTCTAAGTTACAATATTATAGAGCAAGTGCTAAATTTTAATCCTGAGATAGGATTACTCGAATATCAGAATTTAATCGATATAGATGTTAAAGGTTGTGCTATATTACCAATATAGCTACACTCTATTCTTTTGAAGTGCCCACTTCTTGTAAGTGGGCAGTGGATATACGTTATCAAATATATTTTCGAAATGCCCCTATGATAAACTGTCCTATTGCCTAGAGTGAATCCATTCTTGGATTACTTTTTTCTATAAAATACACATCAATAAGATTAACAATATAGCCCCCAAAGAATATTTCAGCAAGATGCTTATAATGGATTTATCTCAGTAAATCGTAAAAGTTCTCCTTTTTTAATGGTTGAAGTCTTCGTAAAAATCTATAAAATTTTTAAACAATTAATTAAGAATTTGAGGATTTTAAAAAAACATTTTAGTTTATAATTCCTTTCAAAATGCTTAAAGAGAAGTTGTGAACTAAAAGATCGATGCAAACGTCCCGAATATTAAGTTTATTTATGTGTTGATGAGTTTACTTGTTGGATATGCCCGAGAAAATTAAGCATTATTTTTAGTTAATTTAATGGTGATTGAGAAAGATTGCAGGCAATATAAAAAATTTAGTAAATAAGATCTTTAAAGGAAACCTAATGGAGAATTTATCTTTCCAAGTCGCTTATAGGATTCGCTAAATGCGAATGGATCTGGAACGAACCTGTCCAACGATCCAATACTGCAACGGTCATCACATAGTCGCTAGTCAGATTAACCGATGCACGGAGTTAACCATGATAAATAACCGATCGGAGCGAAAGCAGGTGGCTAGACAACCTCCTTTAATCACACGGACTTTGCCGAATTTGACGTCCAGCAAACAGTTCTGATCCCCTGATTTTCCGCAGGGTTCTGTTCTATCAATTATGTATCCTGCTCTGTTGAGCACGTGACTCATATGGGCATGATGGTGCACCTGTCACGAAACATCGATCTCGAGCAACTAGCGAGATAATACGAGATTCGCTGCTTCGTGTGCAGATGCACACAGAGATGCGCTTGATCTCTATCCGATTTTCATTCAGAGACTCACTATAAACCCAATTCAATATTCTCTCCTGTGTGAGAGGCTTTTAAAGAGTTTTTTTTCCTAGAAATTGAGAATGTCTTCTCTTCAAACGCCTTCTTTGTTTTCGCGACCGTTTAACTACTGTCATGCCTGCCTAAACTAGTATAAAACGGATTTTTATTTTTTATAAAAATCTAAATAAATTAATGAAAATTGTTTCCGCAACCTTGTTGATATAAATAGCAAAAGGCCTATGCAGTAAAAATATAAAGAATTAAATCTTGACGTTTACACAAGGAAAACGAATATTAACAAGTTATGTCACGCCTAAACATGTTTATTTTTTCTTCGCTTCGAGTGAAATTAACTTCGGAACTAAAGACGATAACGATACCACTGGTTAGATTTCCTAATTCGCACCTGAATTGAGTCGTTTATCGATTTTCGAATCGAAAACGAACGCTAAACTTTAACAAGAGAACATTAAAGATTCTTTCCAGTTAAAAATAGTGGAAATTGGAAGAGAAACGTTTTGTCGTGCAAGATAAATCGACGAGATGTTTCTGCGGTGTAAACCTTTCGCTTTAATTAGCGTACCAATTTAATTAATTAAACGGCTAATTGTCATTAGCAATTATAGTGTGTGTTACGTCTTCATTGCTCCCAGTCATAAACGACTGCGAGGAATGAAGATAAACACAACCGAACCATTGAAAGAGATAAAAGTGTGAAGAAGTGGTTAAGGTCGTCCCTTCAATTCAATGATTTTATTTAAAGCAGTTTCTCCTTATTAGATTTAAAGCTGGATTAACGACAACTTAACTAATCAATTGTAGACATAAACAAGGCTATATACGTAAGAATACTTTATTAATCTCTTTATAACAGGTAGTTGGATGATTAGTCGTGTTTTCATTCTTCACAGCATCTCCCTTTACAAAAATTTTTAATCTGTAAAGTATTAGGAGTGGAGATTTTGAAGAATTTTTTCATACTGAGAGTTAGCCAAGAAATGGTAGAAAATCTGAAGACATTAAAAAAAGATATTTTATATTTAAAAAATTCCGAATACTATATACTTATTCGTTTATTCGAGATATGCGTTCTTATTTTTGGAGTTATAAGACTGGTTAGTATTCCAAGAAAAAAATATTTTTTTTTCAATCAAAAACTTTCACAATACAAAGTTTAATTTTCGGATTTATCAAGTCCAGGGCAGTATATTTCTATTTGTAGAAAAGTGGAGCCATTCAATGCCAAATCAGGAACATCACCTGAGCCTCTTTCAAACAGAATCAATCTTGGTAGCCGAGAAGCAAGACTTTCATTTCCTCAAAAGGTTGTTCACTTCCGGCCATTCAGTGTGGCGACGAAATACCCGGATGTCATCCGAACAGGTGCGTACGTCATTTCCTTCTCCTTCACTACGTCATTTCCTACCGTTACGTTAGGTGAACGCAGATGAATTACCGGCAAAGTTAGCAGAAAGAATCATTCGATTGCTCGGCAGGTCAACTGGAAGCTTGGAGTCTTTAATCAATGCACGAAAATCGAAGTTGCGTTTCGGGGGGAAGAAAGGAAGCAGGGGGAATCGGGCGAAGTTTGACTAACACTAAGATACTGTGGACTAGAAGGGGGCAGGCAAGCGTGTGTTTATCTCCTTCAGCGACTAATGAAATCACTGCCTATTCATTAAGTACTTCAAACACGGTCAGACTCTTGGGGACAAACCGAGAAAAATGAGGCTCGTAAACCAATTAAGCGTAGCCGTCGACGTGTGGTGTCCCTCAAGACCTTATCATTAACAGCCGGTGTCAGTTGTGTGTGTGTAAACTTGGCTCAAAGTCTTCGCTCTGCTAAGGTCTGCAGGGACATTGTGCAGTGTTTGCCTTATATCATCGGTACTTGTGAATAATTAACAGGGCCGGCCGTTGCCGTTACGGCATCACTTATCTCGGCTGAGCTGCGGGTCCCAGCGCTGTCCTCCTATCCCTTCATTCCTTTCTATCCCTGTCTTAGTACCAACAACGTCCGATAGGAGGAGCGACCGACGCTCGGCGCAATTTTAATGAATCCCATTGGCATCGTGTCGCAACTGGTCGCTTGGCGTTTCGCGCATTCCTTTTCAGTAATTAAGCCGACGACTTTACCAAAATCTTTCTGGCAACTTTCTCTAATTGTCAACTTTTCCTCCGAACGAACGAGAGGGTTTCTGAAACAGGCGACAACCTCCCAAACGCATCGCAAGTACAGCTATGACACGTAAAAATTATGCAAAATTATGAAATTCGCATACTGTCTTCCAGAGCACGGAATCTCGACTAGTCTCATCATTCACGACCGATCGTTTTTTCACTTTCATTAATCATAAACGAAGTCTAATGCTTTCTAACAGATTTTTCTTGTTTGGCAGTCCGAAAGCGTATCAGCAGAAAGAGGCCACACGCTTTCACGAATTTGCGTGATATGACGTAAAGTTCGTCACGTGGCTACCGATATCATGCTACCGATAAAGGTTCCAGTTAATTAGAAATATATACCAGCTGGTCGGTGGGTGTGATTAATCAGGGGTGGGCGTGGTACGAGAGGGTGGAACACCGACGCAAAGTCACTAAATGCAATTTTCATCTGCTGTTAAATTTTATAAAGAGAAACCAGAACGAAAACACAGAAAAGCGAATATTAAAATAGGTCGAAATGTTACCAATTTAAAATGGTACCAATCTTCTATTTAATTGCTGATGAATATATTCGCTCATTAGGAAGCACCATCAATTAATTCCTGTAGGACACTAGACTAACTTTTAATCAAAATTTCCCTACTGATTATTAAGATAAATTATCCAGAAAATATAACAAATTTTCAAAGTTATTAGTGAATTAATTTAAATGAAATGCAACAATTCTAAGTTTACTAATTACTGTTAGTAACGTTCTGGTTACAAAGTCATTCTTTACTCCGTTTGCAAGATGGTAAATAATTATTAATCTCGGTTGTTTTCGTGCATATTTTTTTTTCTTTTATTCCAGATTTTTAAATGACGAAGAAAAAATATGTTTCGTAACGTTTTTTGTCGACAATAAAGCTATTTAACGCCATCGGTTTAGTTTAAAAGCAACAATGGTTTAAATATCAACTCCTCCGTTTACTGCATAGAAAAATGATATTTTTTAAAGCGCTAAACGCATTTTAGAGCGCTATAAAATGGCCACAGTTATTAGGCCTGTATATTTAAATATATTTCGCCATTCGTAATCATATTTTAATGCTTTAAAGTCGAACTATAAAGCGTTAAAAATCATTTTTAGCGCTTTACAGTTAGATTTTAAAGCGTTAAATAGATTGTAAAGTGTTAAAAATGATTAAGAATCATACCTTAAAGCGCTGGATAGAGTAAAAAAAGCGTTATTAAATGAGTGACAATTATTTTTAACGCTTTAAAGCCTGTTTAGCGCTTTGCTATATCAGTTTTTTTTTTTTTTTAATTAAAAGCAGAGAGGAGTCGAAACTAAACTATCGCTGTATTTCTAGTAAAACAATAAAGGAAGACAAATTTCTTATACACGAAAAATTTGTTTTATTACCAGAATTATTACTCGAAATTTAAAAAAAAAAAAAAAAATCCGGGATGAATGTAATGTGTAGCATCTCCGAGTAAAGTTCTGAAAATTCGAAAGATAAAACGTTATTTGAACTTACGATGTCTGTAAATAATTATTAATATTACATAAAATAACAAACAAATAAAAATTTCAACTCATTAGTGATTGTTTGTATATTATTATTATTTAATAATTTATTCAAGAAAATTTTCTTGTTTTCTTAGCTTTAATTAAATATGATATCGAAAGAAGTTGATAAATAAATGTAAAGATATTAGGTGATCTCTAAAGTAATTAAACTTTAAATAAAGACTAATAGCTTATATTAAATTTATCTAATTAATCAATGCTAGAAGGGTTTCGACAACAGAAACTTTCTTTAATAACTCATTGTATCCCCCTTGATGTTTGTTTCTCCTAATAACCGCCGGATGTTGAAGATAAACAGCATTTACAGGAGATCAGCCATCAAAAAAATAAGTTGATTCTTTCGTATGAAGAAGTCGAATAATATTAATTTTTTAGGCGAATTAATTAATTTAGGCATACGAATTTTCCATAATCGGCATAAAGAGTTTGTTTACGCTATTATAAATAAAATTATGCGATTTAATCGCCGCGGTTTCTATAAATTCGCGTCGTTCTTTCGTCGATGGAAATGTTTTTAAATCCGCATAATTTTCAATAAATTTATGCGGCTTTTTGGTGGCCGTGCACACGAATTTAAACAAGTTGATAAATGTATAAAAATAGCAAACACGTTTTATTATTTTTGGGTAAAATTCGTGTGGTGTTCACGGGAAGAAAAATTGAACAAGGCAAACAAAGAACGACAAAACGGGTAGACGAAGCGCAAGTAATGACTGATCTTACACAACATAAAACAACAATAGGAGTAAACATCATGAGAAAGCTACGGCTTCACATAACGTCGAGCTTTTACAACTTTGGCTTTATGACTCCCCTATTTAGATCGATACGAACTCTTACAAGACATTCTCCGGTAATATTTTTTCTTCATCCAATGTTGTTCGTCAACAGATAACAAAGTTAATATTCCGGTAAATTCTACGAAGCGTGAAGAGAACAAGGGAGGGAAAAAACAGAAAAGAAATTTAAGTAGAAATTTGTAAGTGGAAGAAGTAGATGCAAATTTCTCTCTTTTTTTTTTATCCTTTCTCTCGTTTTTTTTTTCATCCTAATGATGTCAAAGCAGTTTGGCCGTTTTTATGACTAAATTGGAAAAAACTCTTTATTAAGGTAGACCTCTGGTATCTTATATTCATTATTGATGTTCAATAAAAACGTTTTCCCAAGCCTCTAATTCGCACTTGAAAGACTACTACTGCTACAAAAATTTAATCGATTCTCTCGCATCAATGAATTCAAACAATTAAATATCTAACCGGAAAATTCTCCATCCTCTACTTTCATTTATTAAAACTAAATAAACTCTTTACCAACGTATTAATTCCGATGTATCGAGTTGGAAAGTAATCTACAAACATCTCTTTGTGTAATATAACTGCACGCTTGTTCTTACTTGTAGAATTATTGATAAATCTCACGAAACACATTAGTAAATTCTCGTATTACGTAAATTAAATGAGGAATTTTTATTAAGAATCAACTACAGTTCGATAAAGTATAAAAATAGACAAGTAAAAAAAGAAAAAAAAAGAAAGAGAAGAAGAATTTTTCATCTGAACTTCCAGTAGCCAATTGCTGAATGTCGTATTGATAACGTTTCTAGTAATTTCGTAAAGCAAACTTATGATTTTCAACAAACGAACATAACGCAAGACAAAAAATGGTATGGAATGCATTGGCCATATAGTAGTAGTAGTAGAAGGGAAGAACTGGAATCTCTCTCTCTCTCTCTCTCTCTCTTTACTGTTCCCTGCACCACCGCAATTTCGACCTAACCTCAAGAGACCCTTCGGTTCTGCCTTCTAATCAGAGTAGGAAGCAGTGAACAATTTCACGGTGAAACGGAAAATCCTGGCGACCAGATTAAAGTTTTGCCGCCCGTTATAACACTGAGTCTATTTTGACTACAGCTTGAAGTGGCGATGGTTGCTGCTTTCTGGATTCCCATCAATCTCAATTTCGCTTGCCTTGCCAACATGAACATGGTCACGTGGCGATGACGACTACAAAAGGGTCTCTCGGTATGGAAGATACTTTATTCTTTGATTTTATATAAAAATATATTACTTTATTCAAATGCCTCGACGATGGTGTGGGCGCGTGTGTGTGTATATGCGCGTATATATAAAAAGAAAAATGTTGAAAAGTTTTTAACCTGTTGTTGTCTGAGTTATAAATATGAATGACACCTTATCTATCAAAATTTCCAGGCAGAGTTATCCTTCTGTAGAAACTTGTGTCAGGCTTTCAGGAATTCTTACAATTTTTAATAAAATATAACGTCGAAAATACTTGATACGAATGGTTCGACTTCATGCTTAATATATATCAACCGTTCTATATTTAAAATGGCGCTTATCGAAGTCGTAAAAATGGTTTATATGATTACTAACTCCATTTTTTCCTTTTTTTTCCTTTTTTTTTGGGGAGGAGGAGAAAGTAGTAGTAGTAGCATCATCGCTGAACTGATCGCTGACTGACCGATCACTAGATGAAATCAGAGGTTTGTGTTAATATGTTTGGCTGACGCACAATCTAGCTGTTGACACGAGATTAACCTGAGTTGGGTGACAAAGTCATAAAACGTCCGGAGAGTAATGATGTATCGACACAATCGAAACTCGGAACCATCTTATTATTGAGTCACATGCCGGTCCAGGGGGTG
>WUQG02071832.1:0-27361 GCA_011317285.2 Androctonus mauritanicus | reverse complement strand
GCCGAACCCCAACTTACTGGTTGCGTGTCTACCTAGATATTGTTTCGCCCTAGACGAGGATCCATCAACTTGACTGGTGCTCTCGCATAACGGAACCTGCAATCGTATACCGGACGGTCGCTTGTACCGTGATTTAATTACTTACCCGAGCCCTATGCACTTGGTGGTCACGGTAGCTGTAAGTGGCTTCCCTCTCAGACCGCGTGATCTATGCGTCGGTGGATGGGAACGGACCTTCTGCCGCACGCACATCTCTTCTAGCCAGGCGTCACGGATGTTAGGACAAATTGTTTTCAATATATCCTGCATTTATTTAAGGGTGGTGACTGAGTTTTGAATTGTCCTGTCAGCTAGAAGAAGCTCTCCAGTCAAAGAGGCAAGAGGACCCTATAAATGCCGTTTATCCTAGTCGTGTTCACTCTTTATCTTCGTCTTCCCGCGTGATACCTCCATGTGCATCTCGGGTTTTTTCTTTTTTTATTTTTTCATTCAGTTCTAAACTTAAACATTATAAAGTTTTTATAAAACTTTTGTATTGTTTACAATAACTGCCAGCAGTATACCAGTAAAATTATCTTACCTATAAATCAATTGCCAAGAGATAGAACGTGAACTATTTATATATTTAAAGTTTCGTGACAACTGCTTTATAATAAATGCAAACTCTTACTAGTTTCTGAAACTTCTTTCAAGAAAAAATAATTATTAAAAAGTTATTTTCTTTAAAGTTCACGAATTTAACGATAAGTGTATAAACATCATAATAGACTAAATCAGTTTAAATTCGTTACAAATGACTTACAGAATTCTATACAATTATTAAATTTTTACAGAAAATCTACCAATTTTTGAATTTTCTGACGGATCTAAGCTAAAAATATAAGATTGAGACGATAATCTAGATATTTAAATAAATAGCAATTCTATCAACAACTTCCAATATTTGAAATTCGGTACCAAAACTGATTAAATCATTATTACGTTTAAAGTTTAGATTGCATAATTATATTAGGAATTTGTTTAATTTGATATTACAAAACCTTTTATTTTCGTAATTACATTTAACCGCTTCATCTTATAATCAATTAAATATTTTAATAAATTGATTATCTATTTTTATTATTTAATTTACCGTAAAGTAACAATAAAGATTATCGAAAGAGAAGAAGAAGAAGGGGCTTTTGTTTATTAATTTAACGCATTATAATGAAGTTGTCTACTTAAAAATTTTAAAATGTTGCATTTTGTAGGTTACCGTAATTATCTCGAAATTGCTGCTTTTATAATTATAAAAATTATTATTATTTTAATTTTAATATTCTTAATTATTGTTTAATTGTTACTCTTTTAGTAAAGTAAATAATTATTTTTTATAATTATTGTTAAATATAATAATGTTAAAATGTAATGTAAGTTTAAAATATTTTTTATTTTTTATTTAATAATAAAATGCATATTAAAAAATTCGAATAAAATTTAACTTTTTTTTAATTATTTTTTTTAATAATTTAAATATATTTGTTATGCCGAATTATTTTTTTAAATATATTATTATTATTATTATTTTATGAATTATTAACCATAAAAATTTATATAGATATCTTGTTTATTCATTCTTCTGTATTTGGAATGGAACTCGTTTTTTTTCTTTTTTTTGATATTTTTAATCACTAATTTTTAATACATAGAAGTTAAAAAATAAATTTAAAATTGAACGAAAATCAATCGAACAATTTTTATTTATGAGTTCACAATTTTCCACACTTAATAGGGTCTATTTGCTGCACGAGGAATTGTAACGGGAACAGATGACAACTAATGATTCGCTCATTTTCTCTTTTGTAGTAGCAAGAGACAGAAAAGAAACCTTGCATCAAATAAGCGCGATATAATAGTTTTTGATTTCTGCAAATACATTACCAATAAGTGATGAGTAGTGTAGAAGTGCTTAGTATGAGAATTCAACACATGACAGCACTAGTGTGATCTAGACATGTCCATTACTGCACTATCTAGAATCCATTACTGCTAGTGTTGCTTCTACCTAAACACAACACTTTGAACAACGAGAAGCTTTGCGTGCAAAGCACTGAGATTGAAACATCTCTGTGGCCATCCTTTTCTCTAGGTTATAATTTTCTGAGGCAGGACCACACCTTTACTTTATCCATATATATATTTTTTTTCTTTTGCTTTCTTCCTTAATGTTCTATGGATCTGTTGGTTTAAAAGGGTAATGAAATATGTTCTGGTTGATGAAGTGCTGATTGTCAATATTCATTTTTGGAAATTTCATCCAAAATCTTTATTGAAATTTTGAAACTTTCTCTCTGAATGATATTTTAATTACTAAATATTGTAAAAAGTAATTATTGTATTCTAAAGTCATCTTCTTTTTTTTAAAGTCGTAATTTTTTTTTGCTAAATTTTGAAAATTGCTTTCTTCGGCTCAGAATAAATTTAATTTTTCTTTATGCTATTTTTAATATGCAAAAATTGTATTAATGATATTAAATTCTTACTATTTTTACATTTTTAATATGCTGTTCAAATATAAGTCTAGCTTATTTGCTGCTAATTTCATCTACTTAAATCAAGTAACTATTTATAAGCTACCTTATAATAGAAATTAGCTAGATCTACTTATTTAAATTTTACAAACGAATTTAGATAAAAATAAAAATAAAAAATATTTATAAGCTTAATTCTCTTCTTTAACCTTAGTTATTTTTATTTTCCCTGTCAATAATTTAGATGTTTAATTAATACATGATTAACCATGCTTAAACTTCATACTCAGATCAGAAGGATAACACATCACCTATGTTTAAATAGCATGAACTTTTTATTACTTATAAAAAATTCCAAATTCTTTTAATTTGACAAAGTAGTTAATATGCTATTTAATAAGAAGAAATCAAGAAAAGATATGGCCTATAAATAAGAATAAAATATCCTTAAACTATGGCCATTCATCTATAAAAAAACATGCTGATTGAAAAGTTCCTTCATGGTTATTTTAAGGATTTAAATGCAACCTGCCCTCAAATCATACCATAATTTTAGTTTATATGTAAAAACATGCGTGATAAAATGTCAAATTTGCATTAAAGTTCAAAATTTTTAGGTTTGAACATTTAAATATTTATTTTTATAGGAACTTCGACAGTTTAATACTTAACCTTAACTTAACATGATTTGCATTAAAAAACATGACAAATTTCTATAGATAATTAATAATTGTTATAGATAATTAATTTTTGAAATTGTTTAAAATTTAAACATCAACGCATAATTCGTTTTAATTTTATTAAAAAATGTTTCAAACCAACGAAATGAATATCCATTTTCAAACCGAATTGCAATTGTTATATTCATATTTTTACGGGTTTAAATTGATCATTAGTTTGAAATTTTGTTGCATTTATTAACCTAAGAGATATTTGATTACATTTTCTTTCATTATGTTTCAGTGAAATCAATAAAATATGCAGTTTTCAAACCATAAATTGATGGCATTTTGTTAGTTTATATTCAATAGTAATGTGTAGACCTCATAGGCTTGCTCTTACAACTTTTGTGATAACAATATTTAAGAAAAAAAATTATCCCCAGGTTATTTCAAATTCGTCATTCTTCATTCGTTAGTGTTATTTGGTGTTTTATTTATCCGTTGTCATGATTATAACTAAAGTTTCTATTGATCAAAATTTCTAACTGGCATTCCGAACTTAATTTTTATAAACGCTATTTTTTATTTTTAAATTAAATTATTATAACTTTGAAAACTGAAATATAATTTATTTTTTTTATATAAAAATTAAGCATTAATTCTTAAATGCTTAAATCTTAAAATTTTATCAGCAAATTACGTAAACTCTTAATAAAGTACGATTTTAAATATTGCATTGATTGTTTTGTAGATTCAAAAGTTGAAAAAGTAACTAAATTTTGAATTATTTATGGCAGCATGGAATTATATTATATTGTAACTAATATATCTAAGCTATCATCAAAAATATCTTAATTTAAAATTTTGTAGTCTTTATTTTTGTTAAGTTATTATGTCGAGTATCTTAGATAAGAAAAGTACTGCTTTTAAAATAGGTCTTTTTATATTGGTAGCTTATAATAAGACCTATGCTAAGCATAGTCTTTTGCTTTGATTTTACAATATATCGAAGCCTACCATCTATATATCCGGATAAATAAAGTGTGCCTTCCACACAACTGTTCCTTTTCCCAAAAATATCCAAAAACTCATCGGGTATTCCCGATATCAAGGGTGTGGCTAACGGAAAACGATCTTTTGGTAGAGTAAAGCTTAAACGTTGCTATCAGTGACGTTGGGGATGAACAGGTGTTGCCCTACCTGGGATATCCCCCGTTATTTTGTTCCCGCTGCTTTTCTCCCATACTATTCAGATATGTTACAACACGCTATCTAATCCAGCAAGTGCATCATGTGCTGCATCATAGGACAGATCTATCATTCCACCCCGAATTGTTCTAACGTCTTAGGATAAGGATATGTCCGCTTATGTCCGGAAACATGACTTAAACACACCTAAAATTGAATTAGAATTAAGGATATATGAGGATAACAATTGGAAGGTTTTTCTCGAAATTTTTAACATAAAACTATTTTCCTAAATAGTCGGATGATAAGTCATTTCGGTGTATTTTTATTAATAATTTAAGCCTTATAAATTTTAAAACTAGTAGATCAATAACTGTTTTGATAATCAGTTTTAAAACAAATAAATTTTTAATCACTTAAATACAGTTTACAATAGGCCTAGATATGTAGGAGATGAACTCTTGTTTATAGTTGTAATCTGCTATTCGAATCTTATCAATAAATTATAGCCTACAGGTCCTAAATTACATTTTGAACTTCATTAATATGTTTACTAACTCTTTTTCTTAAGTAATTTTAAAGTTCTGTTGTTAAATGATCTAAAAGATAATTTGTAAAAAAATAAACAAAAATTTAAGCTATTAAATAATATTTTGTATGTAGCTATAAATAAGCTCCTAAATCGAGAGCAAGAATAGTCCAATGAAATTCATTTTTTTTTTTTTACAAAAGTTTGTTAGGGCCTAGTATCAGGTATAATTCTGGCAATAATAATATAGCCAAGAGGAAGAGGCCCAATAAATGAACTTGAAGACCTAACTAAACCTAGACAGTATCGATTACTGGATAGGAATGCAACACCTCTCTGAGGATTGGATGAGATGCCTTCCAGTTGAGCACCTCCACTTTTAATTTCCGCATCGTTTCGGCAAAGATGCCTCAAGATATTTGACATCTACGGAATAGGCCCCGTATTGTCCGATCGCTGTTTCTGTTGGACAGGCAGAGGGTATGTCGAATACATTGATTCGTGGACACATAGCCGTCAGCATCAGACGCTCCATTCAATATCTTCCCCTCGACCTCGGTGTCCAGGCCGGATATTTGACTGTCGGTACATTAGAGTAGCGTGTACTACCCGTTTCTAACAATAAGGTGTCGACAATGGCACCGTCTGAGGACAACTGGGGTGCTTACCCCGAGGTAAGTGCTGCTTAATATAAATTGAGGGAGTTACAAGAATCCAATTTTGTTTTGCTGCTGATCGAAGGGTAAATTGATCGGCCCTTCTACTCTTTGCTAAAAGTGTAATGATGCGGGTTAAATCTACCAAAAAAATTTTTTTCGCGATTTTTTTTTCTGAGTACGCGTGCGATTTCCTTTAGAATTTTTTTAAAGTACGGATGCTGCGATTTTCTATTATTAATAAGATTTTTTTTTCCTGTTATCTAAGTTTTTATTTAATATATTTATAAATGTATAGACTACCCAAAATAATTTTATATCGTAAGATTACAATTAATGATTTTGAAATTATCTCGATTAAGACATCTCGATAAAATCGAAATTTAAGATAGAAAAATGAGTTATGGATAGTTTTATGTTGCATTAGTATTACTTTACACGATTTCCATCGATAGGAGAGGATCTTATGATGGATTTCTGAATCTATTATGTTTGGAATGATATCTTTACAAATGATCTCTTCAGATAATGGAGTTAATCAACTTTAGAGACATAACGGCTCCCTTCGATATTAAACTTAATCAAATGTGTGTCAATCCACTCGACAACTACAAGTTTTGACAGAACGGAAGTACAGATCAAGCTTCGCTCTTTTGAACTAACGGTTGACATCCTTATTCGACAAAAAAGATGATAGATGACGAAGTCAGATAAAATAGATAATCAATAGAATCGATAAGATTCAATATTTTTCTCAAATAGAATTAGAAATGGAATTTAAAACGTGAATGTTCAAATAATATAATTAGTAATCACGTATCATGTGTAAAAAAAGGTATCACGATTAACTAAGATGTTAAAAATTTGGAATAATTATCGTATTATTCGTGTAAGAAATTATATAATAAATTAAATTTCTTGTATAAGATAACAGATAATAGATAAATTAACAATAAGGAGCTGAATACTGAGAGATGCCAGGGATAGGTTTCATTCAGATAAGTGGATAAAGAAGAATGACAGGTATAAATCATCTTTCAGTTTATACGAAAATTTAGCCACTAATTTTGGATTATTATACTTATATTTTGGCTAAAATTAGCGATTGGTAAGATTATTTTCTGGTACAATCATTTCAGTAATTACAGTACAGATTAAAAATGAAAACTTTCTTCAGTAGCGGAATTCGAAAGTTAAATTTGCTGAGATTCGAATTGGAATATGACAATTTATAGGCGGAACTTCGTTTCAAACATTAAAATTTCGTATAAAATGATGGCAAAATGGTAGAAAGCAAATGTTGAAAATGGCACAATTCGTGATAATGTTTGCGTGAAGTACAATACTTCCACACACGATTACGTATATATTCATTAAGTCAGAATGCTTTATGCTTCGCGTGTATTAGAAGCTTTTGCAACTGTAAACCGACTGTTTCTAAACCTTTACTGTCACGACAACCGCTGCAATAAGTAAAAGCGAAGTCGTTCTCACTTAGTAATTTCTTACCGAGACGATACTGATTCTACTCAGCACTATTGCTAGTTGTAACAACAAAATACTCTAAAATAGTAAAACTTTAATTAAAGTAAAAATTGCATTCGCAGCTTTCATCTGTGGTGCTTATCGCTTCAGCTTTTATCTTGAGGGGGTGTATAAGATAGAAGCACGTAAACCTGTTGTTTTCTGAGGACAATTTCTAGTCGGGTGTCCTAATGGAGTAGCGTGATGTCCAAAAGAGTAAAGTGCCGAATTTCGTGATGTTTAGCTGCCGACAGTCGCTATTCTAGACAGAGATGTTCCCCTGAAGGTTTATGGGGCGGGGGTCGTGTGAACTCTGACACGTGCGTAGGGCAAAGCGCGATTT
Organism: Androctonus mauritanicus; assembly: GCA_011317285.2. Classification (NCBI taxonomy): domain Eukaryota; kingdom Metazoa; phylum Arthropoda; class Arachnida; order Scorpiones; family Buthidae; genus Androctonus; species Androctonus mauritanicus. Next base: position 19,949 of record WUQG02071832.1, on the reverse strand, counting down.
TGGTGATCCACGCGATAAGTGCAGGACCAGCAGGTGTCTGGGCTACACTCCTGCAGCGCTGGTTGCCTCCTGCTCGTCGAATTTCTTGTTCTACCTTGCTTTCAGTTCTGATTGGAAAAATTTATTCATTTTTATGTCATTTGTAGATTTTAAATTTTAGATAATTTTCAACTACATTACTATAACATTAGTAATAATTTTTTTAAATATAAAATTTTTTGTGTAGCCTACATTTTTAATTGCTTTTTTGTTATAAAAAGATTTGTATTAGCCTATATATTGTAATAAGCTACTAAACATATTTCTCTTCGTAATTATTTTTTAAATAATATTATTGTATTAATTAATGTGAAAAATGTGTTTAAATCCGATTCGAAATGTTTTAAACTTATTTTTTCTTTTTTTTCAGAAAAATATAATAGAAAACTGCTAGAAAAGAAGTCAATTATACTATTTTTCAAGAGAGTTAATCAAATTTAAATATGGATAGAATCAATTTTTTTTAATCCATATTTAAAGAATCGCATATCTTGTATAGATTCTTTTATCTAGATCTCAAAAGAGGATAAAAATGAATTTTAATTCTGATGGCCATACTTTTTATAAAACGAGTTGCGACGAACTTTGCATATCCGTGACGCACGCTTCGGTCAGCAGTGGTTCCTGTTCATCACAGTCCCAATGTTGACAGAAGGTTGAATTTACTGGGAACAAGCAAAGCATTATTGACTTAGCCTTTTGTATTGGTAAATTATAGCGTACTAGCCTTTCTCTAATTGTTGGTTGGACAAAATTAATTTTCCCCTGTTTGTCTTACACATCAGCATTTTTCATAAAAATTGTTTGACAAATTAATATTCGATCATTTGTGTGTCGTACATTAAGATAAATATTAGAATAACAGTCTAGCTAAAATTCTCCAATAGTTGCGTGATTATGCATTATTTGATCCTCAATTCAAAGTTTCTGTATAAATATTAAAAATAAAAAAATTATCTAGATATAACTAACTAAAATTTTCATATCTTTTTTTCACGTTATTAAATTTTATTATTTAAAAATAATTTTTGAAATCTATAAATGCGAAACAAGTTCCATAGTTTCAGATTTTGTTTCAAAATAGTTTCATTGATCGAATTTTGCAAATTATTCATTGAACGATAAAATATCGATTACATCTACATCAATTCGAATGATCTTATGCGAAAAGATTTATTTTGTAACATATATATATTTTTACAACCCCTTTTGGTTCCTGTAACATTCGGGGATACATTATGGGGTGATATAGATCATAGGGCCTCAGTTAAAACCAAAATATCTCTCTGATTCTCCGTGCTAACCTCTTGATCTGTAAGCAAACAAAATCGATCGGGCCCACAGTTTCAAATTAAAAGGGTCGCTTATTCCTCCATTACCTTATATCCAAAGTACCTCAAGCTGCACAATATTTCACGCTGCAGTTGTCGACGTATAACATCCTATAAATGCGGTTTCGATACCAATTACCGCTGCGGCTAGGCGGGGGTGCCATAGGACAGGTTCTGGCCGGACAGCAGGAGATTCTGATGAAGCTATACACGTGGCCCCCTGCAGTGAGTGACAGGGGGATGTGTGTACCTCCCTCGTCCACCCCGCATGATAGATGGGACTGTCTTGACACCTGCATTCTTCATCCAAGAGACGGCCGACCGTCTAATGTCTCACACCAGGAATACATACTCCATTTGTAATTAAACTGACGAAGTATGATTGGCCACTTCTTCTTTTTTTCTATCTCCGTTTCGTGTCCTTGCATATCTCCACCCATTTACTGAAACCTGCGATCCTTTCTGCTAAGGGAGGAATGCCCTTTAATCCTTACTTAGGAGGATTGCAAAGAATGTTTTTTCTTTACCCGTCAATCTCTGAAATTACACCGATCTAAAGGAGTTTCGCTGATTCCGAGGGCAGGGGTTAGATTTCTGCATTAAACCTAACCTGGGGCCTCAAAGTTGAGAATGTCGTAACTTTAGCCTTTATTGTAACAAGAAATATATGTATCTTAATTATCGAAACGATTTATTTTATGAATCGTTCGATTAATCAATAATTCTAAATTTCTAAAATTAATTATAATTTTTATATAAGCTTATTGATGGATTTAACAGATTTAAATCATTTTAATGTCTCGATATTATTAAGTTTTGATATTACTTTTACTGTTTAGAATTTGTTACTAAATTAAAATAATTTTAAAATCCAATTTCTTAAAGAATAAAGTATTTAATTAAATTAATTTTTATTAAAAACGGTAAAGGAAAATTTGCTAATTCTTTAAAAGTTCAGGCGAGTCAAAAGAAAATGTAATCACTTGACAAAATTGATTATTGCTAGAGTAAGAGAAAAAAAATATACGCAAAAGGAAAAAATGAGAGTGTAGTATAATTTTGTCGTTAATAGGACAAACAAGAGGACCACACCCCAGTCCTACAAATAGAGATGTTAGACAGTCAAGGAAAGCCATTAGAATTCCTAACTGTTGGGAGACATTTTCTTTTCACTTATCAGAGACAGACTCCACCCCCGGCTATCATCATGTCTGCCATGTTCAAGAATGTGAGCTGCTCGTTCATTTTCTTACCTGTCCACGCGTAGACCCGGGCGGCCCGCTTACCCATTTGAAAAGCATGAGACAGACGACTAAAGGGTCTCTGCCTCACCATCAATTATTTTTCTGTATTAATCAGAATCGCATTCAACTCTTTTCTTCAGAGGCCATTCCATGTGGAACGAGTACTTTTTTGGCTGAAGAAGAAACCCATTTTAATGAGTAATTTTTAGATTTAATTTCTAGTAAAAGAAAGGTCTTTGACTTCTTTAAGATGACTCTTAATTTATTTAATGATTATTCTATTTTTTTCTTTCTTCTATAATCTTAAGGAAGGAACTTTTTTTTAAGTTCTTTTATTGTTGAATTAAAGTAACTTACAATAAGCATATCTGGATCAGGTTCTCTCTGGTAATTGAAGAAGGATTAAATGGACTTTTCATAAATTGTTAAAGAGAAATTCTTTAAAAACTAGTTTAAATATAAAAAAATAATAATAAGCAATATTCAATAATTACAAATGTACATAAAAAGTCGCTAATCCCTGTAAAAGAGTTTTTCCCTTACGGCACGTAGAAAAATCGAAATATACCAAATATTAGTTTAAACAATTAATTTTCTCTAAGGTATTTTGATGATGTTTTTGTGTCATTCTTAGCAGAGTAAAGGATTAAAATCAACAAGACAAAGGAGAAAAGAAGAAAGCTTTAATTTGCCCGAAGACATCTGCCACCTTAAGAGGAGCGATAATGAACAGTAGCTTAGCTTCTACTTTAGAAAATTAGAGGTTAGTATGCCGTCTTTTTTATCACACCGTCAACTCTTTTACTTGTTGGACTTTTTCTCATTGAAATTCAACCATTCATTGTTCTGCTGACGTAATTGTAATGTTGTACTCCGTGACGTTTTATTATAGAGGCTCTTCAATGCATTCACGCCTCCTTTAATCCTCTCGTTTGTTATTCTTCTTTGCATCACGTTTGTCTCCTTACAAGGTTAGAGGTCATTAGGACGCCATTCGTGATCTATCATGATGTTGAATACATCTTAAAAATTAAATTAGCAATTAAGCTATTTTATTGCTGTAGTATCCCTGAATAAAGTGGGCCCCATCCAGTAAGATCACTTCTCTTTAATTAGTTATTAAAAGCCTGGGGTAATATTAACCTATAAGGGGAACTTTACGAATATAAGAATAGTAACTAATAATAGTTAATACTACTCAACAGTTTAAATTTGCAGTTATTAATAAACAGCGCGTTATTAATACATCCGAAGAGGATTGCTTAATAATAATAATGCTATTGTATTATCGTTGGTACCTTTGGATAGATAGTAATGCTAGCTTAAAAGCTCATTTGATGGATAGCATTATAGTGTGATAAGATTGCATATCACGCTATAATGCTATCCATATGATTGTTACCAAATGAATACTACCTTCGTAATGATATCTATTCTTATCACACTTTGAGGTAGCATTAAATGGAACATGAGAAACAAAAATAGCATCGAAATGCTCAAATAACAAATCTTTCTTAAGTTAATATTCTGCCATTTATTAAGTTGTTTTTTTTTTTTTGAAAAATCGCATCAAAATATCGAATGCAGCCTCCAAAAATGTTATCATCCACCATTAGCAGTATTAAGTTGGAATTATAATAATAAAATTTATACTTGAATTATTCTTACCTTAATAGCATTGATGTGTGCTATCTTAGATTTAGTTCTATCTAGTATAATATCTAATAACTATATAATGGCACAGTTTTCTAATTTCGTTAGTGATTTCATCTAGGTTATTAGTTTTTTTTCCAGTGAAAATAGCACATTCTCGACCAAATTTAGATCTATAGAGCTATCTTGTTAATTAAGAATTTTTTTTTTTTTTTTGGGGTAAAGTATGATACTGAGTACGCAAATTACTTCTATAGATACAAACTTAATTATTGCTGGCAGATGGATCAATCTTAACACTTATTAAGAAGATCATAAATCATCTTCAGTTTAAACATGTCCAAATTTCGTTTTACATTTTTGCGAATAAATACTTGATGATACTTTAATACTTGTGAAATTTTAGTTTGGATGAGTTGTATAAATATGTTAACAGATGATAAAATTATATTATTTCTCGTACTGTCAGAACTTTTCTCGACCGAATAATTATTTTTTTTTTATCAAATAACTGTCTTACAATATATCATGTAAGTTAAGTCTACAATAATGTATTCATTATAGTAAATAGACTTATGACGATAGATAACGATAGTTTTATCGTGTTTTATTTCTTGAAATTTGATGATACAGTAGCAATTTTTATAATAAAACTATATTAAACATCGCACTTAGAAATAATTTCTTTTTCACTTTCTCCATATTTTGAACTCGTACATGACCTTCTTGTTTTAGTTTTTTAATTTTGAACTTTTAAGAAAGTGTTTTCGCGATTATCTTTATTATTTTTAACTATTTATAAATCTCCTCCTTTAAAACATCTTGAAAACTCAACTTTTAAACTTTCTTTTATAAATATCGGTTCGATTAAACAATCTGCGACTCTTCACTTTGATAGTAAACAGAATCGGCATCTGATTTCTTCTCTTGAGCTGATATTAAAATAAATAAAAACACTTAAAAAATCAAGTAAAGCTAGTAGAAAGTCTACATATTTTATTTCAGAGACTATAAATGTATCACTCGGTTTGCAGGCTATGGAGCTTAACAGATGGCAACTAATTTTGAAACATAGGGATAAATGCTGTAACATCACGTTCGCCATGACGTACACACGTTTTTTAGAGCAGTCCTTGTAATAAGGAGTGTGAAGTTTGGAAAATTGTCCAGTTTCTGTAGCTTTCTATGTCATTGGGATGATGAATGGCTCTTTAATCGGAGTGAATGCATCCGATTCTACTGACCGGAACGTCTTTGAGGTTTCCGGCAAAGTAGTAGTAAGTGCAGGAATCTATAATGATTAGGAGACGTCCAAATGAAGGTTCTTATGCACCTATCCATTTTATTCGCAAAACTTTCAGGAGATTATAGATTAATTTTGGGACGGAGCCTTGTGAGACTAAATGGAGATTGACAGCCACTTCTACTTTAATCGATAGGCTGCTTTTACACTTATTTCTTTAAATTAGTCTTTAGAAAAAAGTATAAAATCGAATTGTGATGAATAACAAATATCTGACCATTTATCCATAATTTAGATTAAAATAACTTAAATATTTATATAAATATAATTTATAAAATGATAAAATCTGTAAAAGTCTGTAAAAGATATATAAATATTTTATAAACTTTGAAGATTATTAAAATTATATCAAAAATATTTAAAATTTTTTAAATTTTCTATAAATTCTACTTTTATAGATTTTATAGCACTTAAACTTTATAGGTTTGTACACGATCTTCAAGGCGAATTAAATTTAATGAACTCTTAATAAATATAAAAGAGTCATCATTAACTTAAAAAGTATACAATATCAAAGAAAAGAATCGAATAGTTTTTATATAAATGGCTTAAAAACTTTCAAGTGCTGCCATTCTCAATCAAAAGTAAACAAAATTGAACTCGTTTGTAGGCATCTAATACTGACCAGCATGTGACCTTTGGAGAGATAGAGTGGAGCAGATCAAACCTCATCAATAATATTGGCAGCAATGGTTTGGGAGATTGGGCAGGTGCACTTCTATCCTTTCATTCTCGCTGGATTAATACAGACATCAGTGCAGGAGTGATGTAGAAGTACAGTAGACCTGTGATAGATTAGTGCATCTACAGGACTAACAGAGTCAACAAGATGTGATAAAGGAATACAACCCCTCCTCTTGCTACCTTGATTAAAGTGGAATGGCAGAAGCGGATCTGTATGATTTGCTGACCAATCTAAAAACGAACGAAACTAAAAGCGTATGTCTTTTAACACATTTTTCACTTTTCTAATAAATTATTAGAAATATTAATAAGCTTAATACAAATTTTGGCTTAAAATAGAAAGCGTGAATAAATAAACGCAATTTTTTTTTTTTTAATCATCGTACAAGTGAAGTTTATCAGAAATAAAAAAAATCTCTTTTGTTCATATAATAACATAGTCACGAAAAAATTGATCCTGCGTAGTGTTGTGTTATTAATTCTATGGATGCATGTACGTGGGTTAAGCAATGTTACTAAACATCCTTGCTATTATATAAACAATGTGCTATTAAGTGTTAATCTCTTAGTCATGCTAAGGCAAGTAGAAAGTTTTGTTAAGCTATTCTAAAAGGAAAGTCATAAAGAAAATATAATAGTCTTGACAATGCAGTCACACTGCTATATGTGCAAAATATTATCTAGTTTTCGTTAAATTACGTAAGCATTATTTATTGCAAAATATTATATCTTAATGCTATTAGAACTCGGTAAAGTAATTGTTATTTAAATAACGAAAATTGTTACGAATGCTTAATGTGAAGAAAAAAACAGTGGAATACTACGATAATAGCTTGTATTCGAGCAGAATTGGCATCCACTTAACTTCACGGAAGAAGGAATTAACAATTCATAGAAGAGAGTGTTTTACGTATCAATCAGCGCGTAATAACAGACGTAGTAGTTAATGGAGGAGCCAAGCCGTATGTAGGCCAATCCAGATTGATTAAATGTCATTAGAACGATCCGCGGGGCATGTTTTTCAGCTGCGACTACAACAAAACGTCGGACGTCATCAGTCACAGGGTCTGTCCGTTTGCAAGGTCAGACTAAGAACGCGACAATCGGCGCCAATCTTGGTCGCACCTTGTCCTCGCATCATGATTAATCTCTTCTCTTTGCTTGTCTAGCAAAGTGCAGCGCTTTCACATTCGGCACGGTCCGTCCGAGTCACTGTCATTGATTAATGTTTAACCTCGCACATTGGAATTCATATTGTCTCTGTTTGGATCATTTGACTCATCTTCAGTCTTCTTCGAATAAAAACGCTTTTTCTCCGGACACTTATATTGTTAACATAAAATAAAATTTCGATGGATTCGCTCGTCTCGAAAATCTGATTTCTCTAAAATTGTCATAAAAAATATTACAGTTTGACAAATACAGTTAATTAAGATACACTAACAATGATATTTGGAGAATTGTAGAACCGAATTACAGCTGAATTAATAAACACCGATTTACAAACTTCCGAAAGGTTTTGACCAATATAGCTATTTTACTAAAATCAAAGATTTTATTTCTTATAAAAAAATATTTGTCATAATTTTCTTAATCAGAATTTGTTACGAGTGGTTAGCGATATTACTGGTAGGAAATGGAAGATCATTTTTATTTTGCCTGCAATGCAGCATTGTATTGCAAGCAAACCTAGTTTTGCCACTAAAGTAACGTAAAATATTTCTGCCAATTGTTAAATTAATCGAATCCACATATTTTTCTATTGATTGTTTTATAAAATTTTTATTAAAAATTTTGTTTTTCACAAGCATTCTGAAATAATTCGAATAAATTATAAATTTTAATTAGTTTTATATTTAAACATTTTGATGAAATTTAAACATCTGTAATTTAATATTCAGTAAAATGGAACTACATTAACAGTTCATAATAAAATATTCCCAATTATACTTAAAATATAAAATATTTTAATTATATTATCACATTTAATCTATATAATTAAAAATTTTCTATAAAAATGGCAATAGTTTTAGAACTGAATCGATTGGTTTGGCATTAATAACTCGGAAAATTTATAATGCATATGCTAATGACAAGAATGGTAAGAATAAGAACGACGACCACACGTATTTGGTTAGTATCACAATAGTGGCATTACGTTAGCTTTAATAACACGGTAGAGTTGCAACGCATAGCGCAGAGAAACTTTGTTAGTATAGTAGTAGTATGCAAGAGTTGGAGAGCATTTTTAAAAGGAAAAGGAGCAGTTGACGAATATTATAATGAGCCGGGCACATACGGAAGCGTGGTAATTACATCGCACTCAGCATGGAATTTATTATCAATTACAGCGATGCACGGACACCACACAATCGTTAATCATTTGCTTTTGACATCTCTGTCTCCTTGCCAACCTATGCGTTTCGTATCCTATACTTTCCAGTCACCGCTTTGGCATGGACAGGGCCTTTCCAGCCCCTAGGCCTCCGTCGTCTCTAAGTACAGGTGTTTGCCGAATGAGATTTAGTTTTGGTGCCCGTAAGGAACCTGCAATTAAATGTAGACGAGTGTCTTTTAGTCAGAACCCATTGTCTTTTTTTTTTTCTTGTTCTTCTTCCCTCTTTTCTTTCTTGTCTCCTGCTAGGTGCCCCTGAACACCAGGACTCTTCTTTATCCCAGCACCGAATCTAAATGAAGGATTATAAAAGAATAGAGAAATTTCGCTTTAATTTTTATTATATATTCAGTAGATATATACCTCTACTAACATTCGAAAACTTCCATCTTTTACGAATGTTTAGCCAGTATTTAATTATGCAGAAGAGTTCTAGTTAATCTAAACCTAACATAATCGATAGTATCGATGTCATATACTTGAAAAATGTAATTTGTTATCGTCTTGCATCGAAGTACAATTTTTTTTTCCAATAGATCTACTACTTTAATCCAGTTATAAGTCAGAAACACATCATTTATTTGTTTTTGTTTTTTTTAGCATAAAGCATTTGTTATTATTAATGATGACTTTATTCCAAACAAAGCTTTTTCTGAAAAATAAATTTGCAATATTTTATATGTTCTAAAGTCATAAGAGTAATATATCTGTCAACTATAAGTCTAGAATATACTAGCAATACTCACTATAGATTTTATATAATTTATGCTTTGCTACAAGTATTTAATTGTGGAGATGTACTTGATTTTGTGATTGTAAGATAGAATAATATGAAACAAGATCGTTTTTAAAAGCCTTAATTTTTTGAGAAAAAATGAAAGATAACAGGACCGAAACGGAGGATTTAACTATCAAAACCAGGTAATCATTTTCAAAGAAGGTTTGAAGTCGGGAAGAAAAATAAAATGATAAGTTTGGTACGAAAAAAAAGAGGGATGGGGAAAGGTCTTATGTCAGTATAGTGGAAAGGAAGAGAGGGGGAGGGTCATCTGTTTACTACAATGTAATTGCTGTACAACGTGCCTGAAGCTATAGGATTCTGTGGCGAACAAAGTAAAGAAGAACTTCATTGAACGGTAATGTAGTGTGAAAAAAAAGAGTACAATGTTATCAACCGACTTCAAAACGTTTCTCCAAGCCAGAACAATATTCTGTACACAAAAGTGTTATGAAAGAGGATATCTGACAATGCTCCCTTTAAGGGAACGAGATGGGTGGCTTAAAAATGAATGATGACGTCAAGAACTGTAGAAGTACGTTCCATCAATTTTCCGCAATATTTAGAAACATGTTATGGTTCTCTAGATTTCTTTTAATACCGATTTGAATCGAATTATCGTGCCAAAATTGTATTTTGGGTGGTAAACTGTTTTTCGATCAAAGTTGGTATAGAGAGGAGGATCCGCTTATCACCTCGGGGTATGGGGCTATTGTCTAACAGTAAAGAGTTGTTACTGATATGTCGGATACAACGAATTATCAGTAGCCGAAGTAGTTAAGGTGTAATTTGTAAGTTGGGTCCTGGAAATGGGCGATAGCGGTCTGCTACCTTGCACGCTACCTATCTATCTCTGTCACTAGATGGGAGGACCTTACAATAGTGTCCCGGCCTTCGTTACATTGTAGAAAGATTTGTTCGTTGTGCTACTGTGGTTTTATTAGCAAGAGCGATTGGTTTAAATATATATTCATATATTGTTTCTTCAGCTTCTTTCGTAATTTGAGACCGAGAAACAGGAGAATCTTTTTATATATACTCTATATCTTACCAGTTAGATTGATGCTTTTATAGTAGCGTCTTGTTGTCAAATTGTTATCGATTGAGTGATGCTTTCTTGGTAATAATTGTCACGGATTGACCGCTATGCTCCCGAGATTGCATTTGTTATCCTAGAAGCATTGTCAGAATCTTAGTGATAGTTTTGACGAATGGTCGTGTTTCTAAGGTAACAAAAGTTTTCTCGTGTCACGCGATTATGTAATAAATTAATCGAGATTTTTATGATAATGATTTTTTAAACATATTTTTAGCGCAGATTTACCATCAACACTTTTAAATAAGATTTAATGCAACTAGGAAAAAAAATATAAATATAAAAACAGCAATTGTTTGTCAGAATCTTACGTGACATTATATTAGTATTTTTATAACAGCATATTTTGTCGGCATTTCACGTGATTGTACGATATTAATCTTACTAATAAGGTAACAAACGCTTATTGGATTATCACGTGATCATGTAATAGAATAACTGTAATGTTTCTAGAGTACTTGTATCGATGCCGAAGTCTCACATGTGATTATCAAACATAAACATGCTTATAAATTAACAATTTGAGATCGAAACTATGCGATTTTAGAACTTAAAATTCGCGGTTTAAATTATACATAAATTTAACTACTATAACAATAATTTTAAATTAATTTAAACTGATAAGGATTTTTAAAAATAATATGATTATACAGCATCGATATGCTACTACAGGTCTTGCAAAAATTTTAGATTGAATATAATAAATCTACTCAAAACTTAGATAGGGTCTATAATCACGATGTTAATGTACTAATAATTTCCAACAAAAATTTTCTTGCTTGATAATTAATACAGTATGCTATAAATACTTATATATACTTATTATATATATATATTAAATTTTTATACTATTAGCTTAACAATTATGTGAAATATCAAACTCCATAAAGCGTCTGTGATTGCACATTGGATTAACTGTATATCTAAGGTAATAGTAATTATCGGATGATGATGACTAACTTATGTAACATTATCCTTAATGCTTCTAGGTTAATAATTATAAGTCTGTAACACATGATTAAGGGATTGCGTCATCGGATTGTTATGATCTCATCCAAAATTTCGAATTATTGTAGGCCTATAAGAACTACAACAAATATAATTTTCAGTAGTTTATAGTTAATTTTTACAGATGTGATAATAAGAAATAAAAAAGAAAATTAAAAATAATAAAATGAATTTCTACTTATTACGATAATCTATTGATAAAAGACTTTAGTTTATGACCAAAAACTTTAGCATGGTCTTTCTGAATGTTATCTGGTTGTTCAGCATGATGGTTATCGTGGATAGAAAAATTTACTTAATTAAGCTTTTTCGCGTATTTTTGTTTTTATAAGCATTAAATCTACAATAAAATCATGAAAACAATAAATTTAAGATATAAATTTTCATCGAATAAACAGTCTAAAACAATTAAGTGTAAAATATTAATAAAATCTTTGGTTAAATATTAGTTTAAAATTCCAGTATATGACTTCAGGTATGGTTATGGAATATATCGTTCTTCTGTTAGATCGAGGAATAATGACGCCCTACCATGTTATTATTAAAATAGATTTTTATCAGCCATAATTCCTCTGTCTAGTTCGCCGTAGAGAAGCGAACCGGGGCAGCTAACGAAGATACAAAGATAAAGTAAAATTGTAATAAGGAACAGAAAGCTACTAATTTCAGCATCCCACTCATCAGCAGAGATGGAGCCCATCTCGTAAATTATATCTTGGGACAAAGTCGTTAGGATGTGTCACGTGATCCTTCAGCAGTCGGGCATTTGAATCCCTAGCTTTCCATCATTAGGTTTCCCAATTAAATGACGTTTCTCTGCCCTTTTCCGACTCAGTATCAACTAAATTCTCTGTAATTGGCAACCTGGTCGTCATTAGTTCTAAATTCACCTTCGGAGGGCGCCACTGCCGTAGCAGTTATCTAATCTCATTGTGTGTAATTCCGTCTGGATTGTGCATCGATTCCTCTCTTTGCTTCTCCTTCGATCGTTTGTGTTAGAAGTCAGTTGCATCCTTCTTCTTCTCTCTTTCTCTCCTCTCCCTCTAACAATATTCGGCCCATAAACTACTATTTTAAACGTCTTAAAAGTAAAATTTTAGGTCGAAATCCAATACCAAGTTCTGTTCTGTTTATTTATTTATTTTTTTATAACAAAAGCAAGATTATAATTTTAAACAATTGAAACTATAGAAAGAAATCGAATTATCCTGATAAAAATAAGTTTTCGGTTGAACTCTTATATTTCTAAACTCTGTTTTTTTAATCATTTCAGACTTTCTATATATCTCGAAAGTTTATTAGGCAAATCAAGTTTTAGCAATTTTTATCACTTTTCCCACAATGTTTAATAATGAAATTTTAATTTGTGTAACTTATCAGTTTTTTTAAGGTTTAGATAACATATTTCGACAGCATTTAAGCATTTTTCAGCAATACTTTATCCTCTTTCTAATGAAAGAAAGACTATTATTGGAACTAGTTAATTTATTTGTGAAATTGGAAAAGAAATATTGAACTTAGAAACATTTATAAAACACTTCTTCGTATTTCACAAGTGACATAATATTACAAAGTTGATTTATTTTTCTTTTGAATAACGTCGAATCAGTTTTCGTCAACTTAAACTAACTTTATTAATATCTTATGAACATAAAAACATGTTCAAATTTACTCTCATAATTTTTAAAAGTTGAACACTTTTTAGATACATTAATAATGTTTCGTAACTAAACATTTAAATGATTCTGATCACGTAAGTTTGGAGTCAATTCGAGCTTAAACTTTTCCAGGCTCAGATTCAGAAAGTTGGTTTCCCGAACGAAAATCGTGATTCTGAAGTAATTCATTCACTTTATTTGCATATTTGACACATTTGCATATTTTAATAGCCTATTATTATGTCCGATTCCTATTTTTTAAGGTCTAAATTAGAGTTTCGTTTTGTTTTAATCTTTCATATAAAAAAAAAAAAAAAAGAGTTTATTTATTTTTCACAAATTCCAGAATGCGTGTAATGAGAATATATCCGATGAAAAATTTGAAAATGCTTGTAATCTAAAATTAAATAAAGAAAATTAAACTTATTTAAAGATTTACAGAATGGAAACAAGTAGAAAGGTGAATTCAATAAACTTCCATAAACGTATTATTAACAACAGTAAAAGGTAAAAAAATTGATTGATTTAAGTTAAATCAACGCTAAATTTAATATATTATTTAATTTAAGCAAATTTTGAAGTCAAAAATAAATATTTTTTTGATAAGTGTATTAAGCCTTTTTAAGATTTATGTTTTCAAAATTATTTTTCTTTCGTTGGAATGAAAATTTTAAACAACTTTATCTGTGACAAGAATGGGTTTAACACCATTGAAGTAATTGCTACTCTTTATTGTTACTGTTACTCTTTATTTCTTCTAATAATCGATCTAATATTTGCAAAAAAAAAATTTAATTTATTTATTTTTCACTCGCCATCATCCAATTTTCACTCTTCATCTATTTAAAATAATTTTAATCAAATTAATTAATTAAATTCACACATTTAAAGTTAGAAAAATAAATAAAAAAATTATTGTAAAACATTAAAAAAGAAGAAGTTTTCTCTTTCTTTCTTTTTTTAACATTTAATTTTCTTTCAAAGTAAATTTAGCTAATTATAAAATTGAAAAATAGCAATTCTTAAATAAAGTAGAAAGTAAAGTACATAAATATAATTTCTTAACATCTGTAGCTTAATAGAAAAATTCAGGAAATTTTCTTTTGTGTTGTTATATTTATTTTTTCTTTATGTTATTTTTTTTTCTTTTTTGTTAACTGTTGTAATGACTTTATTATCTGAAGTAGTTATCAGAAGTCATGAAACATCTTCAACATTCTTATTACATTATTAAATGTCTTGTAATTTAATAGAATAAAGAAATTTTCATATTTTGTTGAACTCATTACCCTTCTTGTCAGATACCGTAATTTGGGTGAGAAAAGTAGAAGAAAAAAGTGTAGAGGGGTTTAATTTTCTTTCTTTATAACAAATCAAGTCAGAAACATTAATCAGATCTCATTAAAAATATGGAGAAGCTTCTTTTGTTTCCCTTTATGAGGTAATGAGTTGATTGTTTTAACTAAATTTCTCCTCGTTTTTTATTTTTTTTTTAAATATCCATTTTCAAACTGTTTAAATTATCATTTTAATTTTTTTGAAAATTGTCTTATAATTTAAAAGTGTAATATTTATTTATTTATAAATGTTTAATTTTTTGTAATTAGTCTTTAAATCTTTTCAGGAGTTTCGATTATGTGATCTAATTTGAATTATTTTTTAAAGAAAAAGGAAGAAAAAAACCTTTAAAAACTAGAATATTAAGCAGTTTTCTAATGAAGTAAAAATTTTTATAGTCAAGTATCTTGATAGATTCTAAGACGGTGAAGATCTATAGAGATAAAAGTAGGCATTAAATGATTTAATGTGTTATTTTGTATTTTTTTATGCAATCTCTTTTTTTATTAAATTTTAATGAGAACTGTATTTTTAGATGAGGAAAATTCCTAGATGTCTATGAAGGAAAGAATTTAAAATTCCTAAATATATTTAGAATAATATAAGAGAAATTTTAATAGACTTAAAATGTAAATTATGATATATTTTAAGAGTTTAAATGGATAATAAGTTTTGCAGTTGTTAGCTCTTACAGGAATTTCGAAGTTTATTTTTATACGTAAATTAATTTGGAATAAAAAAAAAATTATTAAATAATAAATATTTATTTTATAAATTCATAAGCCCGATGAAAGCTTCTTTAATACTTTTTAAATTATGATTTAGCTTTGATAAACAAATTTCGATCATAAGGTACTGTTCTCTACTTAAAGAATTGGATTACTATTGTAGATACAGACAAAAATTCAACTTTAAAAAAAAAACAAAAATATATAGGATACTGTACTATATGCAGATGATTTCTCGTAATTTTGAAGATAAAAAAAATTTAATTTGATCAATCGAAAAATTTAGCATAAATTATGACAGTTTAAGCTATAAAAGATATTTTAGCAATTTTAAAATGAAGAATTACGTAGAGAAAACTAGATTCTAATGACCATTAAATTTGAAATAAAGAGAGGAAAACAACTTAAACACATTAAAATTTTAATTTCTAAACTGTTTATTTTCACGAATGAGTTCTGAACTTTTCCCAAATAAGTTAAATCTTATGATTTTCTACGTTGTTATGATGTTACGAAAATGCGAAAATTTTTGATTTAAAATAAAATTTTATAAATTTTAAAAAAAGATATTTATTATATACAAGTATAAATATATTATTGGTTTAAAACTTTAAAATATTTTCAGCAGCTTGCCTATATTAAAAATGAATTTTTATTTAGAATTTACCCGAAAGTTTGGACCGAATTTTGATTTTTAATAATTATAAAAATATATTTTAAAGAAATTTAACTTTATAATAATTAGTTTATTATATTTAAAAATTCTCGATAATAAATAAGATTACGGAAAAAAAACGAATTCTAATCATCAGCATTAAAACAACTTTTAGCATCATGCAACATGAAAGAAATTTTATTGAGTATATTTAAATTAAATTACGACGTTGACAATGTGATAAAACTACAACAGCTCTATCCCCTCTAAAGGTTGTTTATGACCATTTGGACTTATTTAAAAGCATATAATCGAACTTGGCTGTTTATGTCGGCAACCACGTGATCATTCTGTAGAGCAGACGGTTGAAAGGTCGATGAGCTGCACAATATGGTAGTCCGCAACAGTACAGGAGTAACATAAGGTCCTGGATGCTTTACAAAAGACTCCTGTAACTTGATACGTTATTTCGCCTGCAGCTAAGCCTATCAATGAGCGGCTATTATAACTGGATTTGTGTGGAGCATCCAGTGAAGCGTGCACACGCAGAGGAGACTGGAGGCTGCACTTTTCACAGGGTCGTGAATCTGGAAAAAGACAAAATGAATTTAGACAACTTTTCTTACTCATAAAGACATACTATTAGTACTATACTGAGCTTTCAAAAAAAAGAAGAAGAAGAAAAATGATGATGATGATAATAATAATGAGATAAATATCCGCGCATTATACGTTGTACGTGGTTAAAAAAGAAAAGGAAACTTCACCTTTGATCTTCTCTTTAGAGATCGTTAGACAATACCATTAATGAACTTTATTAAACGCCTCTTTATCCCATTCTGGTGTCGGTTGTCGCTGGATTTTTCGTTAGCAGTTTGGGTTGGGTGGCCACTCATCCGTGTAACAGGAATCAGATAGCATGATGAGACAAATCGTTTTTCCTTAATCGCTTCTTTCCTGCGATTTGTGGTTTAATATACCGTGAGTTCTGTAGGAGATTACCTGTGTTTCGGTTCGAAAACAATTTCATTTTGCTTCATTTTAAATCTCATACATGTTGTTTACATCATCGTGTCAAAAGTCTAATTTGTTTTCGTTTGGCTTATCTATTCTGCTTCTTTTCTTTCGTATCGTAAAACAGGTGTAAAGATCTTCAGATATTTATAAAAATCATACTACAAACCGATTTTTTAAAAATAATTTAAATGTTGTATAAATGACAACTCGACCCATAAAAGGCTTCTTTATAAAGAAACATGTTTATTCTTTATGTTTTTTCATGGAAATGATGGACAAGATAACGCTAACACAATTCAGACTATATATTAAAGATGTCTTCTTGATGATTAATATATTATTAAAATTAACAGGAATGAAGGTCTTATTCAATTTTTAATTCCATTTGAATAAGGATTCGTGCGGCAACTCACGCAACATTTTAGTAAAAACGTAAACATGAAGCTACGAATCAAAAGAAAAAAAAGTTGTCTAGCTTATGGGCAGAAGTGTGTCTTTTCATTTCGTGATATAAAGCTTTGAAAACAAAAATTAATTATGCTTACAATTAAGTTAAATAAAAAAAAAAGACAGAGATATTTTTGTCGATAACATCTTAATTATGGCACTCTAGGTAAATTTGTTTATCTCTGATTTGTAACTTGCTATGATGGTGATGATAATAATTAGAGCAAAGATTTTGAATTAAGATTAAGATAGTTGCATAATTAGATTAAATTAGATTTAATAATAAAGGATAGTAAAAGTTTTTCAATCGTTAAGTTGTGAATCCCCAGAGGATCGCGAGTTAAATTTTTGTTCTAGAGGTTCGTGAACGTAGAAAGCTTCAATATCACGAATCTAAGTAAGTCTGTATTTCAGTGTATACAAAATTATGTTAAATAATAAGAAGATATTCAGATGTATTTCCGTATTGGATATTTTTAAAATTTTATTAAAGTATAAACCAAGTCCGGCAACACGTTGCACGCTAGAAATATGCATGTTTTCTAGAATTTTATATATTTATTTAATATGACGACACGACAACGAGATGTGATATTAATACGAAAACTTTGAAGCATTAAATTTGTAAGGATAATGACTTTTATACTTTTAATATAAAACTGAAAGCGTAAAGAACACGTTTAAAAGATAAAATATTAATTTAGTAAAGATGAGAAATTCATAGAAGCGTAGAAATGATCGATTCTACAATACATTTGATAATATGAAAGTTGTCGGATTAAGTTAACACTGTGTGATAACAATGCTGAATGATGAGTGCATCTGACACTCATCCGTTTTAGAGTTTAGCGACGTTCCTCTTTCAATTGGAGCTGGATAAGGAATTCCCTGGGGTGGGAATCACTGCCTGTTACCGGGTCATGTCGATCACGACTATTCCCTCTAGCCCTTGGTATTTGGCAACACTTGCTTTTCTTTTCGACAAGATTTTTTCCGTAGGAAAGAGAAATCTTGCTGAGAGAAGGATGCATCCTTAAAAATTTTTTTCTGAAGTTCTTTCTCGACCGCTTTGAAGTTTTTCAAAGAGAATCGATTAAAGAAGGTGCAATCATTGAAATTAAAGTAAGATTTGAAAATTATTGGTGTAACCTACTGTATATAATTTTTAATATATCTTTCGAAAATAAACAAGAAAGTATTCTTAATATATAAAACTATGGTTTCATCTCCTAACTTATATATAAATCATAAAGTTATCCTAAATGATACGATGACTTAAAAAGATTGATTTTACTACTTTACTTTTACAAATTTTGCACACAATTACACAAAAGAATTCAGTTTTAAATACATATGATTATAAAATTTCTAAGTTTCTAAGTTGTCTTCGAACCATCAACTTATTTAGAAGCTTCACGTTTAAGTTTTCGGAAAAATTTTCTATCTCGGAAAGAAAAAAATTATTAAATAAAAATTTACAAATTATTAAATTATGTATTTGCAGCGGTAACAAGCCCGATATTGACTGGAAGAGGCCACTAATGGAATTATTCATTTATTTTATTACAACAGGTGGGCCAATGGGCCAATTACTTATTGCAATGATTGCTTTCGTCCCTCCGTAATTATTCTGAGAAATTCAGCCATAAAATCGATGTCGATTCGCTTCAAAGGTAGAAGGTTCCTCATTTGATGCTTTAATTAAACGTCCGGTAGCTGATGTCTTGTGCAAGATGCAGCACAGTTGTTTTGTCAGCTGGTACATGATGGCAACACCTGGCTTCTTCCTACTGCCAATCGCCGAGCTCTGCAGGAGATATAATTAATGTGGGAAGAGCAATGAATGGTATGGACAGTATGACAAGTCATTTATTAGTAGTCATTAAGTTAATGACAGAAAATGTGTTGTCACTGTCGATGATGCAGCCTACACTTGTTTTTGGTTATGAGCGCAAATTTGATGGTTTTTTTTATTTTTGATGTCTCATTTGAAACGACGAAATGAAGAATTGTATTGTTTATATAGAAGGGAAATAAAGTCTCCATATTTTATAATGCGATAATCTGAAGCTACGTTATAGCAAAGAAACAGAATTTCCTGTAAATAACAAAATACCGATAAGGAGAAGTACAAATTTCAAACCTTTTCTCAAGGATCTATTAAAGACAGTTTTATTGCTAAAATAAATAAATAATAAATCGTAAAATCGTGTGACACTAATAATTTGTTTTTTGAATCATTCAGCTATAAAATATTAAGATATTGCCATTTCCTCTTATGTACCTTATTCCCTTATAGGAGACGTTGGCCCAAATAATCGCATAAACAACCCCTTATGCTCTGTTTAGTCCGTAGAAGCGTTTATGTGGTTTTAATATCCGTTTAGATCTGGTCCAAATCACTTAACCTCTCTTATGTATCGTCTTTTCCTCGCTGTAAATATTAAATCTATCGTGTATAACCTCAATTATCATGGCATGATAATTGCATGATTGAAGATAACTGATAAAGTTTGTGCATCCTCTTATTTTTCATTAGTGATAAGTTTTTAAATTCGTATTTGCTTTTTTATGC
>WUQG02071721.1:0-27383 GCA_011317285.2 Androctonus mauritanicus | reverse complement strand
TTAAATGACTAGACATTAAATCCCCGAGGTGATAATGTTCGTAGAAATGGCCTTTATTTTATCTAATTACACCAATGGTGCTTATTTTTATCGTTTACGGGATCGATATGGGAATTAAATTGGCAAACTGATATCGTCATTACTTTAATACATATACAGCAAACGTCTACAGATCTAACAGCGTTACTTTAATTACACTGCTTATTTGAATAATTCCTGTAAAATAAGCACAGTTCTCATCCTACCAAACTCCTAACTTATAAACGTTTATTTTTATTATATTTTATATATTTTTTTTTTATAAGCGTGAAGGATATTTTCTTGTGAAATAAAGATCATTAACTTTGCCATGTCGAGTACTTCTCTATTCGAATATCACTCGATCCTTTTGAACAAACTTTAGAAACTTTACAGAAAAATAAAATAAAAAATACCGATTCATATAGACAAAATTTTTTTTTTTTTTTTTTTGAAAATTCTAAATCTTTTTTAAGAAAATTTTTTGAATATTTATAAAAATTTTTTTTATTATTATTCTGATTATCAGTTTGTTAACTTTTACCAATGCGAGTCTATTTGCCTACGCGGAACTTAATTCTATAGTTTTGCATATTTATAATGCAAAACTATAGAATTTGATACTTATTATTATTATTAATTTTAACATGAATTAAACAAGTAAACAAGATAAATAAATAAACAAGATAGTAAGTAAATAAATAAACTAGATAATAACTCGACAAAGAACATTATGATATTTTTCTTTGTTATTATAAAATTTTTTTTTAAAAAAAATATTCAGGAAAATTACTAGAAGAAAAACAATCATGTAGTAAACAAAAAAAAAAAACAAAATTAAATAAGCAAAAAGGTATATATATGATCATGTTACTGTATTTATTTCTTTCATTTTAAATGTTATGCTTCCTATTTTCTCTTTTCAGTTATAAAATAGAAATAAAGTACCGTCGAGGAAATTTATGGCCATGTTTTTTTCGTTGCATGCTTATCTGCAGCATTTATTCATTTAAAAGACATAAATGGCAAAAAAAATAAAAAAGATATTCTTATAAAGTTAATTTTTTTAAATATCCGTTTGCTTAAAAAAATATTTGGACAAAATAAAATATATATAATAAAAAAATAAACAAATAAAAATTTGGATTTATTCTTCCGAATAACAAATCTAATAAAATTAGACATAAGTTAGAATTCGGACCTACTAAAAAAAACTCTTCAAATATATTTTGCGAAATTTAGTAAATAAAATTTTGAAAATAAGTCAAACAATAAAGAAGTTAAAGGAATGGAGATAGTTAAAAAAAAAAAAAAAAAGAAATAGAGCATTTTAGACTCCAAAGTACTTGATATCTGAAACATAGTGGCATTTTATTTCTAGAGAAATGGCACTGTAAAAGTCAACTACCTATCCCTCGATTTTACCGTCAAAGTGTCTTTAGAAATAGTCTGTGGCCATTTATAAAGAACACTTCATCTAACCAGCTATCACTTTTAGTAACTTATTTCCCCTATGATTGTAGAAAGCGTTTTTTGCTTTCACTCTGATACATAGACCTAGTATGATCGCCAGTCTCTAGTCTCCATATTTCTATTAGAAATACTTTTTCTTTTCTTTTTTTTTAACTTTTCCATTGGTTTCTGATGCTGTTAATACGAATTATAAAATCCTAAGTCAATTATTGGCATTAGATACATTTTTTCTATTTTCAAAAATTAAATAAGCAATCAAAACTCCTTCATTCAAATGATAAAATTATACAGCATTTTTCTTTTGCTATTTTATTAATAAAAAATATATTTTTAATAACACGAAATCCATCAGTAAACAGATATTAAGTATTTTAGATAGAAAATAAAATAAAATTTATATAAATAAGTCTTTCATTAGACATAAGTTTAAAGTTTTTTTTTTTTTTTTTATTCCCATAAAGACATTGAAATATTCAGATAATGAAAAAGATTTACGTTAAAGTTTATCTTAGATCGAATAATTTTTCTTATTACATTTAAATATTTTAGATAAAGTCGAATGAAAATAATTAAATAATTTACCAGATATCAAAATTTATTATATAAACTTCACATTTAATTTCATCAGTCAAGAGAGAAATTTATACGCAAATCTCGAAAGAATAGATTTGCAGAATTTCGTATTTAGTCAGGATAAACACATATATATTTTTTTTAATAGAAAAATAAATTATTAAAAAAAAAACACAGCATAAATTTCGAAAAATAAATATCCACTCCGTTAGATAAAAAAAAAAAAAAAAAATTCTTTTTAAACTAAATGCATCTATCTTTGGTTATGTTTACCAAAAAAACTATTCCAGTTGAAATTTCGAATCAATTTTATAGACTGAACTTAATACTCTTTTAAAACAAGGGAAGAAAAATATATTATGTTTTACCATATCAGGATTATTTATAGTTATACCTTAACGTTTGGTTGAAAGTAAAAAATTTATCAAAAAAATTTTTATATATAAAATTGTTAAGAGAAAGTTATTTTTTATTATTTATACATTTTTATTTTATATTCAAAGAGCAATAAAATTTTTTATTTATTGAATCTTGAAAATACTTTTTTGTTTTTTTTTTTTATTTGTAAATATTTAGAGATTTTCATTTATAAATTTTGCAAAGCTCAATTATTATTATTTTGTTTAAATTTATAAACTCTTTTGCAATGGTTACTTTCCGGTATATTTGTGCAAATACATTACGAATTTTTTTATTTATATATTTATATATATATATATATACATACACTATATATATATTTCTGTTCGGCCTAAAGGATTTTTTAAGCATATATCAAGCTTGTATAAATAAAGTACATAGGGCATACTTTATTTCCATTTTTAATATTTTATTAAATTATAAAGTATTTTTTAATATATTATTCCATTTTATTATGTATATATATTTAAAACTTTTTAAAATATTTATTTAATTTAAAAAGATTTAAAAGTATGCATTACAAATTCTCTTAAAGAAAGTTATAGATAATCTGATTTAAAAGTTTTTCCAACTATTTGATTCATCTTCTTATGCTTTTCTTATTTTTTTTTGCATTATTTAATAGATATAATCTATAATTTTCTTTTTTATTTACATAACTTTATTAGATTTTAATTGAAAATTATTCATGTTTATTTATACTTCTATAAGCCTCTTATATAATAATTTTATTTTATTTTTTTAATCGAATATTCTAAAAGTTAATTTCCATAAAAATAAGTCTACTCTTTCTCCAAAAAAAAAAAAAAAAAAAAAAGGGAATTTACAAATAGATTTCTTAAAGCATAAAATATTTTTCCATATAAAAAACGATTGGCTTACAATATTCAATGATCATTCAAGTAGACAAACTTTGATGGATTACCCGTCATCTGGAAGAGAGCTATTACTTATTAACATAAATCCAGTTTAAACAGGGTAAGGGAAAATCTTCTAATTATCTCCCAATACCGTAAGATTAGCAAAGGTAAAATTGTCCTAACGAAAAATTGAAAATCTTAAGTTACAACACTAATTATCAAAAATGCGTAAAATCTCTTTTCAAGTTCCTTTTTTTTTTTTTTTTTCTTTTTTCCTCAGAAAATTTTCTTAAATAAGTTATTCAAATCGTTATGAATATTTAAATAGGATTTAATACGATAAAGTTAATAAATGCAGTTAATTATCTGTTTTGTTCATACGAATGATTCGCTTTATTTATTTAAATGCTTTCTTACTTTCAACGTAAATTAAGAATTTTAAATCGCCATTTTTTTTTTTTTTTAATGTTAAGAAAATATTTAAAATTAAATTCGAAAACACTTTATGTCATTAAACTGGGTTTAATACGCTAATTATATTTTTTAAAATGGTGATATATCGCGATATCAATTTTATCCCGGAAATTATATTTTTGGAATTTTTATAAACGAAGATTATCTCCAAAAAATTAATTATTTACGTTTTAAAATTGGAAAGAAATATTTACAATCGAAATTTTTTTAAGGAATTAAAAAACAATAACAAGTATTAATTCAATTATAAGTTTTTGCTGAAATTTTAGTTATAGAACTCATTCAAACATTCCAATATCGTACCACTGTAAACTCGATTCTCCTTAACTGTGCTATTTCAAAACTATAAAAAAACTTTATTATTATTTTTTATTACGATGAATTTTATCTTTAGAAATCATTTTTATCAGTAAAATCTATACAAAGTCAACCATTGTCGTGATGATAGCTGGGGCAGCGCACAAACTAAATTTAGCCAGAAGTCATCTGTATACTAGAAACTAGATAGATATTATGTAGGTCTGACAGAAAATCTGACCCGAGGACTGCCTATCTGACAACCAGTCAAAAATCAGGTACTTTTTTTTATGTTGACAGGAACCATCTTCCCAAGTCAGCTTCACAAAAATGATACTTCTTCCGATACACTCCCATATCTGTCCTTTTACCCTCGAGCTAAAGAAGATGCTGTCCATCTCCACCTTCCACAACTCAACTTATTTCCACCTGAATGAAACCTTATATCTACCAGGAGAATAATTCATAAACTAGTATAGAGATTTTCCTTACAAAACTACGTCTTTTTTGAATATTTATTTATTTTTTAAACATATCAAAGTGAATCGACTAAATATATTTTTTTTCCCCCATTTTTTTTTTTTCTTTTAGACGTATAAGAAATTCGAATGGGTTAAAGTTACATTCACATCACCTGCGATTTTTCTCAATCTACCGGTTGAACCTTCAACATCTGTTTTACAGAATTTATTCTCAAGAATGAAGTAAAATTATATTTATGAATTTCTACCAAACAAATTTTACTGTTTGTTGCAGGATTCGGTGTAAAAATAATTATTTGTGTAGATATTAAGGATGGAGTTGAATTGCTAAAGGTAGTTTTGATGATTGGAGTTTTCGCTCCACCCCGATGCCATTATTTTGGTTAGAGAGAGCGAAAATGGAAATATAATTAACTTTTCGCGTGTTTTCTCCTACCACGTGTCTGACAACTATTAATCTAGCAATGTCATAGCCACCGAATCCTAACAAGATACACTATCTCTCTACCTGATTGGTCCTACTGATATCAAGTTAGAATGACACGCTGCAGGCTTACTTTTTTTTTTTTTTTTTCTATTTATCGCCTTACATTTACAAAACTAGATAGCTTTTTATTCATATAATATATTTTGCCCGTATTTTAATTGGAGAAATTCAGTTTTACAAGTACGAGTTATTTTTTATAACTTTATCAGGAATTTTTTTTATGTATTCGAATGGCTTTCTTCACACTTAAAATATATCGTTTTTAATAATCTAAAGATTTTTGTTTGCGAAAATAAATTTTAATATTTCATGATTTGTACAGTTTTTTCTTTAATAATAAACTTTAAATGAAAAGAATATTTTAAAATACTGTATCTAAGCTTTAATTCAGTATTTGTTTTTGTTGTTATTTGTTTTGTTTCGACAATAATTCTTCAAATGAATTATTATTTGTATAGAATTTTTTTTGTGTATCATTTTTTTTTTCTAGTTTTTATAATTTTATACGAAATTTTTATCATTTGAATAATTTTCTTTCCTCTAAAAATGAATATTTTAATAATAATTTTTTTAAATTTTCTATTTAACATTAAAGTTTTTGAAAATATTTCTGAAAAAAAAAACAAAATCAAATTTAATATTCTAGGTGAGTTTATTAAAATTCTTTCTTTCGAAATAAAAAATAAAAAAATTCTAAAGTAAATTGTCCTTTATAAATTAAAACTCTCTCTATATTTTAATTTACATTATATAAATTTTAATTGTTTTAAAATTAAATTTTTAAAGTTTTATATGGAAAATTGAATTAATTATTATTATTTTTTTTTTTTTAATTTTATTCTGCAGTTTATAATTTCAAATTTAAATACTTTTCATCTTAAAACAATTTATTCTTAACAAAATTTTTTTTAATTTATTTTAATTATTTTATAATTTTGGTATCATATTTTAATGCTTTAAATCAATTTATCTATTATAAATATATTTAAAAAAAATTTTTTATATATATAAATAACTAACTATATATTTTTTTTTCTGTGTATTTTTCAAATAACAGAATTATTAATATAATAAACATTATGATTTTTATTTATTCATATCAGAAATAAATGTACAATATTGACTCTCCTTGTATGTATCACAAAGATATAAATTTAAATTAATAATTAATAAATAACTTTATAAATTTTATTATTCTAATAATATTTTTTTTATTTATAAACATATTGTAAAAATATTATTATTTATTAAAAAACATATTATACAAAAATAAATGAGACAAATTTATTTATTAATATCAATTTTGATTGTTTTTTTTAATTATTTTTAACTGTTTTAATATATATAGAAAGTAATATTATTGATAAATCGATATATAAAACATTATAAATATTGTATCTTGTTCTACAGTTAAAATGAAAAATTCGGAATGAGTGTAGATCAGAAATGAACTGAAATACAGAAAGATGTGCGAATTTCAGTGACGCGACGCGATGCGACACAACGCAACACGCGCGCGCGAATGAAAAATATGTCTTATACGCATTGTTATAGAAAGAAAAAAAAAGTTGAAATTTCGCACAAACCCAAAAATATTTTGATGCATATATGGCTCGATTCCTAGAAATCTATTTTCATTTTTGTTGTTTTATAGAATATGCTATAGTGATTCGTGGCAATATTCCAAAGAAGAAAATAAATAGCTAACAAATTCAATTTAAATTTTAAGAAGAAATAAAAAAATAATTTATCAACTATTACTGATAAAATCCCTTTGATAAATAGTTAGAATATTTATAATGAAAAAATGATTCGTAATCTACGATTTATAAAATATTTGTATAATTAAAATGAGGGAAAAAAAATTAAAAAAAAATTTAAAAAAAAGTTTAAAAAATATATAAACTGTTAAAATTCTTTTATATTTTTCTACATAACTACTATTTACATAAATCTAATTATTTATTTAGAAACAAATAAAATGTTTTAAATAAATGCAACAAATATTTTCTCCAAAAATCATTTTTTAAATTCGCTTTAAAAAAAAAAAAAAAACACTAGATTTTATTTTTTTAATAATGAAAAGAAGTTTTTTTACTCGAGGGCTTCTTTTTTTTCTGGATTAATAAATGTTATCGAAATCAAAAATTATAAATTAGTTAATAATTTTATTATCGATAAAACCTTCATTGCTCTTTGAAAAAAGTCGAAACATATAGAATTATAAGTTAAGAGTTATACACGAAGAAGCTAAAAAGTGATTTATAAGTAATTTATAGTCACAAAAAAAAATCATTTTATAATAAAAGCATAATTATGTCTTGACAAAATTAATCAAAAACGTCAAATTAATACAATTCTTCGATAAAATTTAAAAAATGATTATGTAAATGTCAAAATTTTATATTATATACTGTTGTTTATAATTGATACAAGAAAGGATTACTAAAAAAATTTCTTTAGAAACTTATTATTTTTTTTTACATTGTTTATTTTTTCCGTTATAAAGATGTTTTTATTGAATTTGTTTACTTTTATCTTTTACATGTGAGAAGATTATCAAAATAAAAATTTATCAAAGCGAGAAAGTTTATTTTTCCTTTATTATAAACAATCTTTTTTTTTTTTTTTTTCGAAAAAATGTCAATATTAATATTACTTTCAATCACAGAATTAAATTTTTATAAATATATATTTTTTTAATTTAAAAATATGAACGTATTTTACTACTTTAATATCATAAATAATTTTTTTTTTTAATTTTGCAAAAAGAAAAATCAAGTGATGACATGCTTTAAATTTAACGAAAAGTTTTAATATATTTTTTAAAAAAATTATTTATTTAATAATAATGTTATGTTTAAAAATAAAATATTATTTCTCTAGAATTAAGTTACAAAAAACATCAGTTTTGCCGTTTTTATTATTATTATTTTCTCTTAAATACCGAATTTATTTATTTAAATTCGGAGAAAAATTGCATTTTAAAAGTATAAAAATAAAAGATAAATTAATGCTAAAAGATTCTTTTTTTTTATTATTATTATTATTAATGCAAGTTTATATACAAATTCCAAAAATTATGAGTAACTTAACTGAATTAAATCAGTTAAGTCGTGCTTCAGTTTCGTTGCGCTATTGTTTTAAGCTGAGAGAATCGGAAAACTGTGTTTAATCTGGTAACAAATTCAGGCATTTTAAAGGATGTTACTGGCTAGTTATTCGTGAAAACAATTACCATCATTTTATGCTAAAGCACTTTTCACGAGTTTGCTCTTTAAAGCTGAAATAAATTCTGAAAAATCGCCGAATTTTACTTTACAGGAAATGGTATTCTATAATTTGATAATTATAATAATAGATAAATAGACATTTCTAACCAAATTTTCAAATATGATTCTTAAGATTCTTTTTCATTTAAAAAACAGGAATTTTATTAACCTTCTGTACCTCATTAAAGAATTTTGTTATCTTTAGATATCTCCTTAGATAACAAAATTCTTGAATGGGGAAGACTTTGCCCGAGGCATAGAATTAATTGAAATTATTCTGAGATGATTCTAAGATTATATTCCACATAATCTTAGAATTAACTCCTTGAATGAAAATTAAAGAATTGAATGAAAAATTTAAGAAATTATACAAAAAAAAGGGCCCTTTTTTCGAGGACAAATAAATAAAAAATATCAAGATATAGACGCAGTCAGAGAAGCATTCACATAATCAAAAAATCTAGATGCTCTTTCATTTCGTGATTTTTTTCATAACGCCACTTAATTCGATATTTTTTTGCAAAATAATTTAATACCTATATCACAATTAACTTTAATTATCAGATTATCTCCAACTTTAATTAATTTCTTTTTAATGCAACGGTTTTTGAAAGAAATTCGAGATCGTCTTAAGGATTAGTTTAAAATTTAATGAGGATTCGAGAATTTCAAATTTTGACGGAAATAATAATCATTTTACTTAAGCTGTAAAGAGGTTACTATCTAACAATATTAAATTTTCTTAATTCCGACTTTACTAATCGTGATGTAACTTTGTAAAAACTCCATTTGACATCGATTTAAGAGAACTTTTATCTATAGTGGACATATCTGTAACTCTGCGATCAACGACGACGTGTCCATTCTTCCAGGATCATTTTTTAGAAACTAGATATTCCGAACATTTTCGTTTATTATATAGGATCTAGACTATCATTTCGCATCATCACTCTGTGCACTAACCTCAAATACATCTGGTATATAGTTGTTTCAATTCTTGTAAATAAATCAGATCGTATCAAATTTTAGAGCTACACTTTTGTAAAGTTTATCGATTGATTTATTCATCGTTTTCACTTAGTGAAATTGTTCGATTTTTAAATATTTACGTTTACAGTACATAAATCGAATTCTTATATATTTATTATTTAATATTTATTTATATATAAATGTTTATAATTTATTATTTATTGTTTGTCCATGTATAAATTATTATATGCATATCTTATACTTAGGCTGTGTACATAAATTCTATAACATACAGTAATTATATTGTATCACTGTTAGTGATTGATAATAAATAAAAATGATAAAATTATACATTGTAAATATTTTATTATTTATTATAAAGTATTTTTTATGTTCTTTACAATGCTTATTCAGTTATATTTATCGATAATGGCATTAAATAACAACTAAACGTTTAAAATAAAAAAATTTAAATGATTTCAATAGATTCTCCGAACATTTTTCGTATTAATTTCACAAAATTCGAATCATTTTTAAGAATTTTAGAAATAGCCAATTTCAGAAATTCCTCTAGAGTATTTCTTTGATAACATCGCTATCGGTAATTACATCCTATGGAAAAATAAATAAATAAAAAAAAAGAGGAAGAAAAAAAATAGAAGCTCAGCTCGCAGACCATCGACGTCCGAACAAGTTATACAAAGACGGACAAACATAATTTATCTAAAGCATAGAAAAGAAGGGAAAAAGGGTGTCCTGAGGGCACCCCACTGTGGAAACGACTTGAGCAGTAAACAGAAGGGACCAAACAATGTTAATCTTACGTAGAAGCAAAAGACCAAATACTTCGCCCGCTGGTTAAACTAATAACGGTGTTGGGGATCAGAAAAGGGGATGGAATAATGTTCTGACAGTTTGATTTGTGTGCAAGTACACATTTGTGAAAACAAAGAAACATTCATGTCGACTTTCTTTCCAAAACGGGATTAGAAAAATTTCTCTCTCTCTCTCTTTTTTTTTATTATTATTTTATCATTTCCTCCAATACTTCCATACAAATGGACAATTTTTCAGTTTTTTAAATGATTGCGGTTACCCACTGTTCTTTTCTCACACATTTAAAACACTTTCGCGTTTTCTTGTGATTTAACAAATTTCGTTTATTTATTTATTTTTTCCTAATAGACCAGATTTAAAGCAAGTTCGATCATTTTCTAGAGATCAAATGCGGATAAATTAGTTTTCGGTAATTAATAGTTAATTATGGTTATTACGCTGTTTAATGATCTAGTTTGTTATCTTATGATTAATTAGCAAGAGATGGAATTTTAAGGCTCCTTTAATTGAAAGGAATATAAAGGAGATGTGCCGATTTTATTATTATTATCCGAGATGCAGACTCCGTGGAATTCTTTTACATGGTTATTAATAAGCGAATGCAAAATGTTCGAAAAGCGTAAAATTTATTTTCATTTATTCGAATTTTATACAAATTATCATATTATAGATCTTTCCACGCGATAAAGGGAAATAGCTGTTTCCAGAAGTTAATTTGCATGAGTATTAGCTTTATTATGATGCCTTTATCTCTTACTTCAAACATAGATCACAGCGCAAGAAGGGTGTTTGAATCTTAAAATATAAATAAATAAAGTACCAACTATTTTTAATATGTGCTAGTTATTACTTAGAATAAAAATTATAAACAGAAAAAAAGTTGAAAGAGAGATACAACAAAATGCATTCTCTGGCAGGTTCTGTGCTTTAAGATATTTTTAATGAAGCATGAGGACCGGACTGAAGGCATTAAATCATCGAATAAAGGTGGTATGAGCTAAAAAATATCCATCCGTAATGGTATGGTTTGACTTTCAGATATTTTTTTTTGAGCAGTGTTTCGCATAGCACTATCGAAAAAGCTCGATCATGTGAGAAAGTATGCGTAACCGTCAATCACATCTACCACCCCACATTCACCCCACATGTTTAATATTAGGTAGCAGAACCGAATTTCTGAAGTGTGTACGGAATATTATTGTCTTTAAATGATAAATGGATTTTGAAAATCTGCTGATTCCGATTGTCCAACTTTTGCCGATCTTTGTCTTTTTTTCCACAATCTATTCTGTCATTTTTACACTCAATTTATAACTTATCGTGACAAAAATAATATTTTGGAAAATTATTGCCGACACGTATAATTTTTTTTTAACGTCGTAAAAATATCTAATCCTTTCCAAACGATTGAG
This sequence comes from Androctonus mauritanicus, assembly GCA_011317285.2. Classification (NCBI taxonomy): domain Eukaryota; kingdom Metazoa; phylum Arthropoda; class Arachnida; order Scorpiones; family Buthidae; genus Androctonus; species Androctonus mauritanicus. The sequence goes on along the minus strand of WUQG02071721.1, from coordinate 15,809 downwards.
AAAAGAATTTAACCTAATAAATAAACCAACGACTGCTGGATAGGTATGATACTTTAGTTAGTTTAGGTAGGCCCTATACTTTAATTTTTATCACTAAAAATGTTTTGATTAAAACCGAATGAGTGAGAATTTAAACTCTCTTAAGATAAAATAGAACCGTTCCTTCCTTTTCTGCTTAAGCGCTGATGTTAGAATTAAACATGTGAAAGCTATATCAACATCATTTCTTGCCCATTGTTCTTAGATTCGATCTTAATTGTTAGAAAAATCGCCAAAAAAATAAAACTTAGTACAGAACGGTAAGGTTACCGAAGACATTTTAAGTTAAACATAGCACCGATAAAAAAGACTTGAAAAATTTCAATTCTACATTTGCTTACATCCTCATTTTCAGTTGTAAATTCTAAAGGAAAGATGTCCTGTAACCAAGATCTACAAGACTTATACATATACATGAGTAGAGTCCTAATCAAGTTGAGTGGAAGGCAGAAACAACTCGACTCGTATCAATTGGGTCCGTATTTAGAAACACTCTACATAAATCACTCAAGCAAGAAGTCTTACTGCCTGACTGCCAGGAGTATTTCAAGATAAACGACTAAACACCCTTACAACTTTAAAACGCTTGAAACTCCCAATTCATCTAAGATAATCTATTCTACTTTACTTTTCAATATTAAAATTTGGGCTTCGGAAGTGATGAAGATACACTTAATAAGAGAAGAAATGTTTTCAAATCACGCTTTGCTCCTCTTTTTATAATTTGAAATCTCACTCGTCTCTGGAATACTATTTTTCATTCAAATGCTGCCATTTTGTTGATATTTTACAATACACAAAACCTTTAGATATTTTTCGATCTCCATGTTTCAATGAAAGCCTTTTTTTTTTTTTTTTTCATTTTTTAAACTAGACCTTCTTTTTTTCTGACTTTTTTATCCTGTCTTTTCCTGTATCTCTCCTAGTTTATTTTATGTCGTTTCCTATACTTTTATATTTCTTTTTCAGGTTTTCCAGATCAGTTTTATTTATTTTTATTTTTTCCATTTTTCCTCTCTATGATTTTATTATTGTAATATTTTCTACTATTTTATTTTTAATTTTTTATTTTGCTTTCTTTTCATTTTTTTTAGCTTTTTTTTTCTTTCACGTTTTATTTTCTAGTTTTTGCTTCGAACTATTTACTACTTTTATTTATATCTTTTAAAGTTTTATTGCATTCTTCTTTTTTAGAATATTTTCATATTTATATCATATTTTAGCTATATTTCATCCAAATACAGTACTTTTTTTTCTATCGCACACATTTTTCTTTAAATTATACTTCATAGTCTTCATTCCAAACTCATCTTCCTTTTCCATTCTACAAAATCTAATTTAAAACAATTACAAATAAATAATTTAACTGCTGTACAAGCAGAACTTCACAAATAATTCTAATTAAACTGCCGAAGTAAAGGAATAAGACAGAAAACAAGCAGATAATCAATGCTTAAACATCGAAAGCTGAAATTCTGACAATAACAAGATTATGTTTGACTTTCTAATTCTTTCTCTGGTATATTCCTCTTCCGACAAGGGTCTAGTCTAATTTCTAAAGATAAGGAAGGCGATAAACTAGTTTAGAGAATCCTCTAGGACGTTTTTCCTTTTCTTTCCGACCTACGTATGGGAATTTATTAAAGGGGAAGTTAAACAGAACAAAGTGGGTAAGTGGAGGAAAAAATGGATCCTTGAATCAGCTCTAAAATTAACTATACCTCGGGGTAAATGCTAACGAGTGAGAAGAAGACAAACATCAGAGGAGAATGTGAAAAGCAAAGCTGATCTTGATGAAGCAAAAAAAAAAAAAGACCAGACGCATATTGAAATTATTTTGTTTAATATTTTGCTTGTGGATAGAATTCGCTTGATAAATAATAATATTCTTTTCGACAATCTTGGCAATTTTCAGAACGATCTTTAAAATAACCTACATGAAATTTAATTAACGTATATATTATTTTTTTTTTAAATTGCAAATTTATGAATTAGATAAAATAATTGTCACAATACAAATGTGTATATCTTTTCATATCTATTTTTAAATAAAATAATACTATTTCTTTTAAATTATTCATAATATTATATGAATTTTCGAAGAAAATGCTTCGAAAAAATTTGATAATCAATAAAAGACTTAAAACGACATTATCGGTCACACGTATAAAGTAAAACTGGATGATGTTCTTGAAAGAACAAAAATTGAAGAATTAAATTTTTGCATAGAGTAAACTTAATTTTGATAAGATAAATTATCATAACAAATATTGATAATCATACATATGAGAACAATGTTTAAATTATCATAGTTAAGACGAAAAAATACCTATATTTTAAGATAGAATTATTCTCAACGAGATATTTTATTAATAATTATTAAATAATAAAGTACATTAAGAGGATATTTTTCTACATGATTTTATACTTGTTAATAAGTATAAAATCCAAAATTTCCTTAAGTTAAACATCTGATTAATTAAAATGTACTAATCTTGGATTAAAACTGAATGTGTTAGGACGTTCAGCGATGAAAAGATGGCAAATTCCGAACATAAAATTCATGTCATCTCACCGATCTGATCGATCGCCAAGAACATTAAATCAAAAGTAGGATTAAAAGAGAGCTCGCGAACTACGAGATGGCAACACTGTGACTAGCAAGTTCATCAAGACTCGGATAAAAATCAATATTTGGAAACAATGAAGTTATATCGAAGCGAAATTGACGGGTTGCCAAAAAGTGGAAACTTTAAGCGACTTTCTATTCAACCATTCGTCTTTTTAAACGATGATTTTCTGACAGTTTTCCATCCCATTTTGTATTCTCTTCCTCGATACAATTCCGCTACATTGGAGGGGTGGATCAGTCGTTTGTGTATCAAGCACAACACTGACCTTTCATCCAATCACAATACTCTATGACTAATGACATCAGTCGATTCTTCTTTTTTTCAGCTCATACCTGGATCAAAACGTCGTTATTGTGATTGATACTTCACTTCAGCGACACCATTCTCTGCTAATTTCCAATTAATTATTAAACTTTACAAATTTATGATGATCTATAAGTGCAAATAACTGTGTGTTTAATACAGAAATGATTCAAGTTTTTTTTTATCTTCTTTAATTATTAAATTTTTTTTTCTTTTCTTTTTTATCGAATTATAACGCATTCGAATATTTAAGCTTCGATTAAGTAACAGTTTAATTTATAATCAAGATTTTATTAAAATAAAAATTTTCAAATTTAAACCAATTATTTTACTAAATTATTGTGCTGAACTAAGATAATTATCGTTAAAGACTGTACCAGTTTGATAAAGTAGAATATTGCAAAGTTTTATTTGGAAATGTTTCCTAGATTTTCGACCCAGATTTTGATTCCGGATCAATAACTGAATAACAGTCCGGAAAAAAAATACATATATTATTTAATTTTATTTATTTAAATGTAGATAAACGTTTGATTTATTACAAACGTCCATTGAAACTTCGCCAAAACCAGATTAAGTTTGTAGATGTCACAGTGATCGAGACAGTTTTAATGTTTGACTACTTTTGGCAATAATTCGAGTAATTTGGATTACTTTTAGCAAGATTGGCACTTTGCACAGTTTGAAGATGGTCCAAATTTTGGTCAAATGCTATTTTTAGCAAGGTTATATCGTTTCTTTTTTTTCCAAGAGTCCAGATGAATGACTTACATTAACTCTTATTTTTTCAATCAGGAGAAGACATAGACGTATACTGCTTATATATTGTCAAAGTTTTACGCTATAAATTATCAACTTAGTGGTAAGTTTAGAGCTGTGTGAACGATATCTCTTAAACTTTTCAACTAACCAGCTTTCTAATAATATTTTCCTAAAATAGTTAATATTCATAACTAATAAAATTAAACGAAATGCTTCCTATTTAAAGCGTTTTAATCAATAATAAAAAAAGAAATAAATATTTTTTTTTCGCCCAGATTTTTTTTTTTGTGGGCTTAAAGTTATAAACAACTGAATTATCTATCGAGCAGAACAAAACGATAAAAACTTGTGTGCAAAAGCTATAAAAATAATTGAATGATGCCATTTTGATCTATCATGCCTGTGCTTGATGAGTTAGCAAACTACAGATATTTTCTATTAATCAAAAGATGATCAGAAACCAAAAAAATAAATCATATTTTAGCTCTAGAACTGGACGAATAAAATTATATTATCATACTAGACTTGAATAATTGATACCATTAAATTATATTTTTTAAAAAAAGACGAGAATATTTTAGTCTTTTATATTTTCTAAAATATGAATTTTACAGTCAGATAAATCTCATAACAGTATTTTTTTCCTTTTCTTTTTTTTTTTTCTAGAAACAACTGAAAATTGATGTTATATATCTGCGACAACTATAATTAAAGATGATTTTTCCCTACTCCTGTTGTCAAAATTACGGGTGTTCTTCCATTTTCGACTATTCATCATCCATCAACTTTTCGATTGGTGTGATTCGGAGTCATCTGAAGTGGAAATGTTCCAAGTTGATCGCTTCTAATATTGATGTCTTTGCTTTGACATTAGCACTAATCTCTAGTCTCCGAGGGATCCATGGTTATTTTGTATAGACTGTTTATCTATTTTCTTAACGTTGATTGATCTTTAATGTCTCTCACAGCTTAATCAGTATTTTTCTTATTAGGCAACATTATTTTGTACAAATTGATCTTTATTCTCCTAAAAAAATACCTTTCGAAAATATCAATTTTAAAACGATAAAATTTAAATTTGATAATTTATTTTAATGAGAACCAAGCGTGATTATTTATTTAATTATTTCCCGACTATGATTAATGGTGAACTACTTTAATAATTTTGTTTTTGACTACCGTAGAGTGAAAATATAAAAGTGTTGAACTCTGTTTTGTTAATTAAAATGTTTGAATGCTCAGAGAGAAAGAATGTAATGGTGTAAGTTGATCCCACTCTTCATGGATTATGAATTAAATGTTTTAAAAATCTATTCGTTCATTTTTGTTTCGGAACGTAAAGGCAAAATAAAAATAAATTTTAAACTCTATATTTAGTTTCTTAAAATAAATTATCCGTTTGTTTGTGTCTGTGATAATTTACGAATGCATCTTAGTTTCTTTAAACAGAAGAATGGCGCGTAATGAATGTAGTACAAAGTAAGAATGTAATATCGGAATCAGTCGTGTGATCTAAAAATGTACAATACAGCCGATATGAGTATGTACCGCAAAGAGTAGGCTTTCCGTTCCATTTCCGAATGGCCTTAGAGGAAGAACGGTTTTCTTTCTTATCAGCCACCTTAAAAATCCCTACAAAAAGAAAAGAGAGAAGAAAAGAGGATAAAATACGATGGAAAAGAAAAAGAAAGAAAGCTATAGTTCATCCGAAGTGCGAGAGAGACTCTTTCAAAAACGATCAGCGATTGAGCATCCGGTATCATTATCGAAAATGTGTCTTTATATAACAAATTACTCACGGGATATCTGTTGTACTGATTGGGTGTAAGAAGCCGAAAATCTGTTGGACAAACAGAACAAAGTGTGATTTGTCACATGTGACCTTCCCTAATCCGAGTTCTTGACAGTGAGAAGCGCTAATCGTAGTTCTTTCAGGATGTGCCGTCTTTCATCGAAATAGAGTTCCTATTTTTAAGAGGTATAATTTAAAAACACACAGTTTACAGGGATGCTCGAAAGATTTAGTCTCCTCGATCCTCTTTCAAAATTACTTTAATTAAAATTTTGTCGGGATATCATCGAATAGAGATCCCTATTGCGTGATATAGCAAACGATTATATTGTAAATCCTTTACTGTTTAAATTTCAAAAAGCTTTAAAATTAGTAGAAGATATCCGATAATTAACAATACGTGTTAATCACTATAAAATCTGCATTTCGTCTCAAACTGTAAGTCTCAATGCGTGACTTTACTAGATTCGTTTAAGTATGAAGTGTTAATGAATTTAAAAAAGTATTCTTTAGTAATATATTAAATTACGATTGAAGTAAAATGAAGAAGTTAAGCTTAGTTTTTCTTTTAGAACAGAGTAAGCAACGATTTATTAAACCAGATTAAAAAAAAAAAAAAATGGCGTTGAATATAAACATTCTCCATTATAAAACAGTCTTTAATACAAAAAATTTTGTCGAAAAACGTTACAAAAGAATAGTATTTGTTGGACTGGCTTAAAATATATATATCTTTACAAAATACCTTCGTAATAAGTTTTATAATCTCGCATTCAAGTCTGATCTGCAAAAAAAAAAAAAAAAAATTAATGAAAGGAAAACTAAACATAAATTAAAAATCACGACGCCTCTTCTTTTTAATCCGATTATCCTCAGTAATTAAATCCGAAGCTCTTTTAGTTGGATTAATTAATTTTTGCAGGTTACAAGTGAACTGGCATATTTTTATCTTTCTATTTTTTTTAATAAATTTTTATATTCTATGATTCTCAATTGAGAATTTCTACCTAACCTCTTTAATGGTAGATAAGAGAACTATAAATTTTTCATGGTGAAATAAAAAAAAAAAAATAAAAAAATAGTAAGAAGTGTCTTCTGTATCTCTCTAGTCATTTACAATGATATCTTTAGTAGAACGATAAAGATAAGTGTTCCTTTCTATGTCTGTAGCGATAACAATCAATTTTTTTCGTGTTTAAGGAATCATATTTTCAAATTTTTCGAAGATATACTGGCGAATCTTAGTATAAAAACTGCAAGGAAGATGGGCGAGAGATGATAATTCATTTCGTCACGATGTTTCCAGACTTGTAAAAATCGAAACACATCGAAATACTTAGAAACTGTTTAAGTTACGGATCTGTCTTATAATAAAGATCCACTATTAATTAAATAATCCTGTTAGAAACTGTAGAAATAGAAGCAAAACAATTCAAATTCAACCGAAATAACATTTGAGATAATTAATTTTGGCTCTGTCAGATAATACAGGCCTATATATACCAGTATGTAGTAGAAGAGTATCGACTTTATAAAGGATTGAAAGAAATTACCACTTTTTCTTTATTTATTTTTTGGTAGAAAAAAATACGGAAATTATCCAACAATAAACTGGATACAAAAGAAAACGTTTCGGTACTTTAGAAATTTTTAAGAAGCTTTCCTGTCTAGAAAGAAACATTTAGTTTCAAAAAGTTATTTAAAAAAGAATAAATGAATAGTAAAAAGGAAAATAAAAATCTCAAACAAGCGTATAATTACAGGATACAAATTTTTGCTGTAAGAATAAAATAGGAATACAAGCAGTTAATTTAAGTTTAGCTTTAATCTGTTGATTGCTGTTTTTATTCGTCGCAACAACGAGACGATAAGGTTGAGTCATTTATCTGCAAGTCCTTTGTTAAATCACCACAAAAGAATGATTGGCATTAATTATCGTTATTTTTCGTTGTCCTGTTAAGAGATAACTATGTTGTCTGAATTCACAAACACTGCAATCGATAGGGAAGAGAGAGAAAGAAAGACAATAACGTTAAAGTACTTGCTATCGCTCCCTCGCTACTACATTACATTGTCAGTGGAAGACCAGAGTTGATTGCACTTTTCCAGTAATGGTGCAGCCTTCATTTCACTTTATCGCTGTCTGTTATGTTACGATAACGTTACATATCGCATCCTTTGCATCATTTGCAGAAAGAGAATCGAATAGGCAGAATTTTCTTAAGCGTTATGACGCTTCTCGTTAGTAGCCGAAGAAAAAAGCTATCTTTGCACTCTCTTCTCCTCCTCCCTTCTTTGCATAATTTGTGTCTTTCGTGTGAAACAGTTAATAAGCAAACAAAAGTTGAGGCTTGAGAATCGTTTAATCAACTGGATGTGTGACACACGCTGTGTTTACTAATATACGGACAGATGGTGTGGCCATTGTGCGGTTGGCAGCTACGAATCACGTGAACAAATGGTGTTTAGCGTGTTTCCTTCCATTAATGTTAGTAAACAAGAAAATGCCAGGAGTCATTTCCAGTCGAAACACTCGCAATTTTAATGGATATCGCTTTAGAATGGTGCTGCCGCTGATGCTCTATCGTCATTTTAATTATTTTCCGATGGTATGCGGTTTAATATGTGTGAAAGCATTTTGAAAGTATGGAATGGTGTAATAACTTGAAATATAGTTATGTTTCCTTAATGTTAAAAGAATTTCTTTATAGCAATTTCCTGCTCTTATACAGATGCGAAACTTCTGTTTACAGCTTAAAATCCATTTATTTTATGCAATAATCTTTCTTTTCTTGCTTTTTTTTAGCAAGCTATTTTTTTATATTACTTCTTTATTTGCTATTTACTTTAAAATATTTTTATTACTTTCTATTGATAATTTTTTAGTTTTATTTTATTTTTTTAAAGATTTCCTTTAAAAAGTATTTTCTAGTAAACTTATTCATCAGAGAAAATGTTTGCATTTTTTTTTTCGTTACTTTATTTCATTATTATTATTATTAAAAGCATTCAAACAAAAATTTTGAATAATAAATAGACGTCTAAAAAATTATTAATCCTTATTTAGTATTCATTCTGGCATTAATGTTTATTTTTTACTAAAAATTTCTTTCATGCTCTACAAATATCCTTCAGATATTCAATTTTTTGTCACTATTTTTTTATGCTGTTATTCATTATGGTGTTATATATATATATATTCAATTTTGCTAATAATCTATCAAAGCAAAACGTAGGTGTACAAAATCTTGCAGAAAAATATTTTATCCTGACTCAAAAATAAAATATATTAAAACATTCGAACGTTAATGTCGGCAATAGTTTTATATAAACGAGATAGAAGTTTCGTTCTTTTATGAAATAAGGCGCCATTTTAAAAAAAATATTCAAATGTTGTTGACGTCTTTATGAGAGACACTGCTACTAGAAAAAGTTTTATCCGACTTAAAGTAAATATCTTTTCGGAATATATGATGAGATACCTAAAACATGATCTAACTTAAGCGCCGATAAGGATAGTTTAAGGATTCATAACATAGGTAAAATGTCGAATGCCTTAGAGACATCCACACTCGTTTTTTAAACTCGCTTATTAAACTAGACATCCCTGACTTCTTAGCTAGAGTGAAGATTACCTTCTCAGTCATCGTCGTATCTCTTACTTACCGTGTCGTCGTAAAAGTTTATACCCAGATCAAGCCTACGGCTCCAATATGCATACTTGAACCTGTTTAAAATGATGACTCAAACGCAGTAAGGTGCAAATAGTCATTTTTAATATTTTTCAAGATATGGAAAGCCTTAAGTTACTTTTTTTTTACCTTTAATAATCTGAATTATTCTATAATTAGATACACCAATAGATAAATACATGTTATTTATCATGCGAAAATATAAATTACTTTGGCAATCTTCAGCAGGAAAAGAACTATTCGAGAAATAAAACGAATTAACTAGTTAAATAAAGTAAATATTCAAAAAAAGAATGTTTTGCTAAGGAATGTTTTACTATTAAGTTCTTAAAATAAGAAGGGTTAACAGTAAAAAAATTGTGATAATATTTCCGAAAATGCTCTTGATACTGTGTGTGTTTGAATTGTTACTATATTGGAAACGCATATGTGGAGGAACCGTTCGAACTTAAGATGGACTAACTTAAGTTACCTGATGGAAAAACCTTTAAAAGTTAAAAATATAAATGGGTTTAGTGCTATTTCGAGTTATATATTTGGTTAAAAACCGGTCATCATTTCAAATAAAACCAGACAAAGCAAACTAGGAAATAAGTAAATAAAAACGCACTTTATCTTCTGCAACCGGCTAGATCATTACTTTCTTCTATTTCTGGAAGTGTCAACGCATCGCTGCACTTAAAATGCTAGTTCGCTGTGACGCTGCAGTTCCAATCGGTGCAGAAATACCCCAAAAGAAAAAATTTGCTTTAGTTCCCCTATCTATAGTTGTGTAGAGCCACGTGGGGTTACCCTCCTACTCAGAGCCCATTAAAGAGAGTAGTGATGAAATATCGTCGATCCCACTTGATTTCGATCAAGCTGTACAGTTAGAAGCACGACTGACGACGATATGGTCTTTATGGATAGTCCGATATAAGGAGTTGACTTTATAGGAGTTTTGGCGCTTGGCAAGCAGAGTCGGATCATTTGGCAGAGCCAAGCAAGATTAATGTATAGGAGATGCAGCGAAGAGGAGCTGATGGTCCTCTAGTTCTTTCTATCTCCACTTCTTTTCTTCTACCTCTTCGCCACTAGGCAACTTATTGATTAACCTGCACTTCTAGAATATATGCTTAACTTCACAAATTTCCTTTTCTGCACTTTGCATACGTAATAATCTAAGTATTAATCTCTCAGTATTGCTAGAAATTGTTAGATTGACTAAAGTTCATTAGTCCACATCAAATAAGAAACTCTGTGGATTGCATAGAATCCAGACACCCTTATGTAGGGTACAGTTAAAAGTAATGAGATAGGGAGACACCGGGAGATATAAACACATTTCTGTTTCCAAATTTGATTTTGGCACTGGATAGTGTACAAAATCGGATCCTATGTGCATTAGCACCTTAACATTCCTGAAAGGGGTCAGGTGCATTGGCGAAAGTAGGTGAACCACTGGATACAAATGCAGTTTTGCAATTCCAAGTAGGAATTGAACAGTGGGCAAAATAGGCTCCTTCTAAAGTAGATTATAGACTACAGGTACGGGAGAGAAATATTGATATTTTTAATTAAAACCTGTGCAAAATTAACTTAGAATAAATATTACTGTAATAGAAGTATAAAATAATATTACACAGTTTACGTTTGCACGCTAAAGTTTAAAATTAAATAAAACAAAAATACTTAAATGAAACTTACAAATGGATAACATATATATTTTTCCGACAAATATATTTAAAAGAGTACAGAAACCCTCATTATTACTAGTTAATTGTTACCTAGATATCATTGATCAAACTATATTACTATAAAGGTATAAAGGTTCTTATTGGCTATCCGTACATGTCACACGTCACCATAATGACAAATGGTAATCTGTCCGACTCGATGCCTATTTATAAACCCATTTCAACCACACCCAGTCAGAGACACGATCCCCCAAAGAGGCCATAACGCTGTAATTTGCTTGGACTCCAAGGGAGGAGGGTAAAGAGAAAGTGATGTTGGTATCGGATGAAAAATGGTAAAAATCATGGCAATGCCATTAATACTGCGCTTCGTATTTGGTAGAAGGGCGAAAATTTACAGCCAAGTAATTTTGTTGTCACATGCTACCCAGTCAGACATAGGTTTGGCTATAGGGAAAAGTCATTTATCGACTTCAAATGTCTGTCCAGAAGAAAAATAATAACGTTCTCTTCAACAGAAGAAACGTTAATGTCTACTTTTCCTATGTTTTTTTTTTTTTCCTTATTACTCTGTTGAATTTTTCACGCTAAAATCGCTCTAATTCCGACATGAGTTGGATATAACAAATTTTGTGTTATGTTATTTAATCCCTCTATTTGATTAAGTTTGTGAAGTCGAGCGTATTTACTCTTTTAATCGCGTAATTAACAATTAGTTTTAACGAACCTATAGAAATATTTACCAATGCGAATGTTGATTAGTGGCTTGTGTTTATAAAGAGGATTTTCTAAACGTTAAAATTGGATTTTAAAGGAAGTTCGCTTTTTATTTTTATTTTTTTTATAAGTGGAAAGAGTGTTTAATCTATATATAAAACAAGGTTAGAGAATGATTTCTAGTTCAATTTATCATATTAAAGATTGTTCCGAAAGTGCAGATTCTACATTCAAGTTTCCAAATTTCTTAAATTTGTTATGAGCGATAAAATCACTTCTGCAATATTTATAACGGTTTATATATTGAAAAATTCAATTTGTAGCAACTCTGTTGTAAGGTTTTGAATCATTACGGGCAAAGACCATCCTGGGTGTCGTCTTTGACTTTTACGAACTTTCGATTTGGTGCAAACACAAGTAAAATGTTAACTTTCTCTTTTTTACGCTCTCTTCCACACAACTTTTATTCTTCCCAAACCTCTATAAACAGCATCAATGGACTATCATAGTAAACCACAATACACAACATTGGTCGGGTTAATGTGCCAAATGCCTCCTAAAGAAAAACTATTACAACAAGGTTAAGACCTTGTATCTACCTCTTAATGTCCTTCATATTGTTGCGAAAAACAATTGAAAGAAGAGACATAAACGGTAACCCGGTAAAATGATAGTCGTGAATATTTATTAATGAATTTTTTTTTTTGAAATTTTTACTATGCCAAAATACTTAATCCCAGATAAAAATTCACGTAATTGAAAATTGAGGGCTTTAAAATTTATTTGTCGATTTGAATAACGGTTTATACGTATTGTTATTATATGGCCGACAGTATAAATTTACTTCGGTTTCTCCTAAAGATTGCACTTCTGTTAAATACTATTTAATGACCGAACTTCCATCAGGAATCATGCGTATGACTGTTGCTTACTTAAATGAATCTGGCAATGAAACAACATTCAGTCAAGACAGATTAAGCACAGAAAATTAGAGATATCGATAAAATGATCAAAACTGCAGCAATTATTGTTCAGATGCGCCAACTCGCCATTAGCACCTTGTACGGATGTTTAGAGTATAAAGAGACTAACGGATGCTTATGCCACATAAATCAGCCAGCAAAGAGATAAAATGAGATTTTTAATCTGGATTCGAACTGATGATCAAATTAGCAAGCAATGGCGATAAATACTCCTAGTCGCATTGGACGAGTTCGATTTTGTTACAGAGAGATTAGTTAATTAAAGGATTGTTGAATGGAATCTAACATAAATTTATATTAAATTAGAATAATTTAGTTGATTAAATGTTTATTTTTTCAAATATTTTAAAGAAATAAAATCTTTTTTTTTTGTAATTTGAACTGAAATAGAGGGGGAGGGGAAAAAAGAAAGAAAAGCAAAAAAAACAGGTAAAGAGAGATGTATCTATATTTACGAAAGAAAGGCGAACAACAGTCTTTCTACATGATGAAACTAGGACAAACCAAACGTAAACAAGACTCGGAAACATAACATAAACGAGAAAATATTGTTAGAAAAAAGACCAACAAGTTCGAAAACAGGTAGTAGTCGTATGATAATAAAAACGAAAAGTTAAGGAAAAGCAAAATTCCCCTACGGACAGTTAGTAAAAAGAAAGATCTGTGTCCCTAGAGAAAGCCAAAATTGGAAGTTCAACTACGAATAAGAAATCAAAAAAAAAAAAAAAGAGAGCTTCTTGCACGATAGGGAATGTGTTGAGTAATGATCAAGGGGAGAAGAGGGGAAGTAGTAAAATAAAGTACGCTAGATTCGCTCTCGCGACGGTCATTTCGACTGCCGGACCCACCCCAGGTGCTACCTCAACGGAGGTGACAAATAGGATCAACATTGGAAAGTGAGTGGAAATACTTGTAGTCAGAAACGTAAGCTCTTTCTACTCAAACTTGATTACCTGTCTAGAGAGGGAGAAGGATAAGGGGATGGCCTTTGCATCTCTCTCTCGTTAGTCAATAAGCTGCATTTTGTTTGGTAGATTCGCCTCTTCCTATTTCCCCCTACTTATCTCGTTCACAAAGCATGTAGATGTTTTCCTGCACGCGAGACCGTATCCTGTTTCTAATCCTTTAAATCTTCTTGTATTTAAACGTTAAATTCGGCTGAATAATGGAGATAACTTTGTACTAAACTCATTTGTGATCCTTATGAAAGATTAGCAATAGCGAAATGTCTCTTTGAGAAATTAAATACTGTGTTAAGAGTTTGAAAACTTTAAATGAAACGTTTTCTTAGGAATAATGAATGTTGTTGCGGTTTGCTTGCTTTAATCGACCGAATGTAAATCTGATGTTAGTTTAAATTTCAAGCTTGCTCTGCTTTCTTTCAGAGTTTTGCCGATGCCTTTTAATTTACTTCTTATTTCTTTAATTTCCATTCCTTAAAAATCGCCTATTGTTTCGCATCGTTTCGTGTAAATTTTTGGACATTCTGTAAAAAATTTTAGCAATTTTTAAAACAATTTCTCTAATAAATAATGGATAAAAATTAGTATCTGCCATTCCGGTTTAAGTTTAGTTGTCAAAAATGTAAAAGTTCTGCGTTTAAATAATTATGACTTACAAAAATAATTTTTTTTTTTAACTGAAAGAAGCGTTTCTCTACAAGTATAACTTCAGTTTTATTTTCTTATATTCTCAATGTTATAACGATAAAATCAAAACATTTTCGTACAGCTTAATTGAAAGAAAACTGTAATTATTTGTGATAATTAAACTCTATACATTATAAACGTTTTGAGGCGGCATAAATTATCATTGCAATTCCAGAATGATATCAAGTAATTAAATATACATCGGTTGATGATTAATAACTATCCATCAAGTAAAACGTTTTAGCCACGTTATTATTATTATTGGGAGTTCCGTGCAAAAGTCAACTTTGGTTGGACATAGAATTGTGTAAGTCTTGAAGGATCATTTTTCATTTTTTGAAGTTTTACAAGACGTATTTACATTTTAACATAATTTATTATCTGTAGAAGACGAGAATTTGCAGTGATTATTATCCCATGTTTGACTTATTAGTATAACAACTGTCGTACGTCTTTTTTTTCTAAAGGATGGTGATAAATATTAATGATATTTAAATATATAATAAACGGCGATCTGTAAAAGAGTGCGGAAGATTTATCAAGTATGTGAGGTGATTCTTAAATTTAAAAATAGAAAGAGTTGTTAATTTTTTTTTTCTTGTGAAACTATGCGAAAATACAATGTTATGAATAACTCATTCGTTCAGTTACCTGTCGACGAAAAAATTTAATACAGTGTTTATTTATTCAATCGCGCATTTATGTTTATACTGTATATCCTATTTTTGAAACAAATGTTATCATCTAACTGATAACACGTACAAATATGCTCTTCGAACTTTGATGCTCATACATTTTCAGATGGTGCATTATCAGAAAGTTCCTATTTATCAAGGAAGCATCTGCACCAGACGTGGCTTGTTATTAGTTCTGATCAGACTAAATCCCAAATTGTTAGAGAGTACAATGCTTAGGAATTTGAGTCAAGAGTCAGAAATAATAATAATATATTCAGTTACGATAACATTTCGTTAATAATTAAGTCATATGCTATTTCTGTTTGAGAAGCTTAGATTCGCTGTGATCTACGCCAAACGTAGAATGATTAATGATAAAAATGAGGTAAACTATCGGATCAAATGCTGCAAATCGTAAATATTAAGTAACCGTTTTTAAAAGAAGGTAAAACCATTAATATTAAATAATTAAATTTTAATTAAACATTACTTTTGTCTTTCAATTAATTCTGTAAATTTTTAATCGAATTTTCGATACTTGTAAACATAAATAAGACGATTATTGCTTTTAAAACATTTCATTTTTAATCGTTTAAAAATTTAATGCACCGAAATTTATATTCAATTTGCATTTATGTACATTATCAAAAATTTATGTTACAGTTTCGACTGATATCTATGAAAATTCAATTTTATTGGCATTATCTGTATTTTTAACAGTTTTATCTGGAAACCTCACATATTACAGTATTCTCTGTCAAATAATTCATCCGAGCGGTTATATCTCTGCTAGAAATATTTGCATAAATGGGATATTGTGGCTCGATTCTCCAATGGGGATATCTAAAGATAATTTTCGGACGTAACTTCGCTATTTATAATAGAT
>WUQG02071610.1:0-27389 GCA_011317285.2 Androctonus mauritanicus | reverse complement strand
TTTTTAGACGCTATTGCTCTTCAGACGAGACGAAGATTTAGTTACCAATGTTTGTAGAACACTGAGTTTACTTTCTACAGATGAAGATATAACCCAAGTTTTGATGAATGTGGATAACATTCTCAATGTCATTATTGATTTAATAGATCAGTATAAAAATAATGATAAAATACTAATTCGACTGTCTTACTGCTTAGGAAATATTGTTGCTCACAGCGATTTGGCCAGGGTTCAGGTAATTTAAAAGAAACTTCTTTCAAGCCAAGATAGGGAAGTAGTAAGATGTGCTTGTGGTGCATTAGTTAACATGATGTTGGATGGGGAAACTAGAAAACAATTTGTAGAAAATCAAGGAATAGATAAGTAAGTTTCGAGAGTATATTAGTATTTTACAAAATTGTATTCTTTTAATTGTGTTTCTTGTACTTCCGCGAGCGCTCGACCACAGAATGATTTGACAGCGAAGCGGGGTGAAAAGAAACCATCTGGGCCAATCCCCTCGCGGGACACAATCTAGAATATAATTGTGAAATTCAAGGTCCTTCGCTTCTTTCAGGCAACTTTCGCACCTGTTTGTCCATTGTATGGATGCTACTAACCCTATACAATAAAAATGGACGATATCCTCTTTTTTTTCAATCAAACTAGTTCGCTTTACATAATTATAGAAGCGGGAAAAATATCTGGAAATACCGAATATATTTTCGTTTCCAAGAGATTTTAAATCTAAATAATGGCCTACTAAATTTATTTGCAAAAGAATGATACTGTAAAAGCGTATAATGAAATACAGATTAACTGAATGATTTGCAGATTATTCAGCTACCCTCGCGTAACAGTTCGACAAAATTTGTATTATTATTATTATCAAGCTATTTATTGAATATATTAACGCATTTTCGCTGCAGTAATTTTTAATAATGAAAAAAGAAATAAAAACGTTCAAATGTCCGAATTATCACGTTTTCGATAGAAGCGTTTATATATATTTTAACGATGCTAAATACACCACAACGCATGATCGAAATTTTATCATCCGAATCGGCCGTTACAAGTACTGTTTAAATTGTGAAACATTAGAGCAAAACAAACGAAAGAAGAAAAAAAACTGTATTTTTCGAGACATTCGACCTCTGGCAGATGGTCTACTCGAGTTTAGTCGAACATAGAAATGTCTTGTGGCTTACATTAAGTTGAAAGGCGATAGCTAGCAGATGTTTAGAAACCGACTTTTATTAAGTAATACTATTGGTTGTTGAACTTTCGAATTTTCAAAACTGGCCAATTGCGATATTCATCCGACACGACTTATCGAATCGACTTGGATTCGGTTAGCTTTTTTTCGATTTGTCATACTAAACTTGTTTCGGATAAATATCCGGACAGAAAAAAATGGCATTAGAAAGAAAAAAAAAAGAAATGCTTGCTAAGGTTAAGGGGCCAACAATTTTCCTTGGGAGTCAAGATTATAATTACTGTGTTCGGTTATCAAATTGTTGTTCCAAACCTCTCATTCTTTGCACCTTGAAATATAATAATTTCAAACCATCAGAATCTTTATATTGGTTTAATTATAATTATTATTAAAATCTAAATTAATACATTTTTTAATAATAACACGATTATTATTATTAATTTAAAATGTTTTAAAATATTAATTAAGAGAGATGATGCGCGTAAAAGAGTAAACTGCTGATATCAGACGTACGGTATCATTTCCACAGCTTTAAGTTCCCGGGAAATTATTTTTGTAACAGGCGAGGGAAGAGAAAAACTCTCTTTTGATGTGCTGAGTTGGCAAGACCTGAAATTAGTGTAGTGTTGTTTAGCAGTAGGACAACAGTCCACTGTCTGAACTTTCTTTTTTCGACGGTACTGGTTCTGGCGAACAAAAACGAAAAAAGAAAGAAAAAAATTTTATAACGCATTTGCTAATTTTCACTAGCCGTTTTTCTCCTTTTTTGATATAAAAAGATTCGATTATTTAAACCTGATTTAAACGGTAATAATATATATCCTTTTAATAATTACCAGAACGGAAATCTGTTTGGTTACTTTTTTAATCAGTTGTTTTTTTTTTGTTAATTAATCGAATTATTTAAGAGAGATTTTTTTTATTATAAAATTTTATTCCGAACGTGACGAGAGAAATGCATCCGTCAGTTTAAAATGCGAGACAAAATGAAAGAAACGTCGAATTCGATGGCGTTTACATG
Source organism: Androctonus mauritanicus (assembly GCA_011317285.2). Lineage (NCBI taxonomy): Eukaryota > Metazoa > Arthropoda > Arachnida > Scorpiones > Buthidae > Androctonus > Androctonus mauritanicus. The sequence continues at coordinate 25,173 of WUQG02071610.1, read as the reverse complement.
AGAATAATTTAATGGAAGCAGTGCGGCGATAAACGGATGATACATAATGATGATTGGATCGAATTAGTAGTAAAGGTAGCGGTTAAACAGAAGAGAAACGACCCAAACAGAGAGCCCAATCCGCAACAACAAGTGTCCAAGATGGCGGAGTATGACGACAACCCAAACTATTGCAACTATGTGGGAACAAAGAACTCCAGGCGGGGGGCAGTCGGCTAGCCGAGCGTCGGTTGGCAAAAGTAGCGTTCGATCGAAATCGTAAACACCCCGTTGCTAAGCGACGCTACCACACAACACCTGGTCATCGGTACCGAAGTACGAAGCCGCCATGGCAATCGGTAAGCTTTAGCGAACTTTGTGGAACGCCGAGCCGGGACCGTCCAGCTGTGCAGGCTGAGCAGCAACAACTAGAACTCCGGGCAGTCGCTAACGGCTGGGCCGACGTCGCCCGCAAAAGTACACTCCGGACCAATATTTGCGTTTCGGACCCCGATCGGGTCATACATCCGGTCCACGGGATGATTGGAACGGACCGCTCTATCCCTGAAAATGGCCAAAGTCCGAAATCGTCCCGCACGGAAGTGAGTGCCGAAACACGCCAACTATGTGTGCGATTCGAAGCATATCTCGTGGCATTACTTCCATTCTCGGCCGTTTTTCGCTCGCAAAATGACAACTAACGGCTACCGATGTCAACCAGGGACAAAAAGTTACTCACCGCTAAAACGTGACACGATATTCAGTCGAATTTGACCTTATTTTGGACGGTTTTCTCCTACGAATATCCCCCTCGGTCTGCTTCTTGGTATGTAAACTATGACACAAAGAATCTCTACAACGTAGGTAGCTGTTGCGCATCTCCGCCACGCATGGGTGGGGAGAACTTACACGTCACATCCGCTAGCTACCTGGCGCGTGCCCCCGGTTCCCTAACGCCATTGGTGGAACTTGTCGGCGCCAAATAGGGCTGATGGAAATCCACCCTACACTATTAGTCGCCTTGTTTTTGGTCCATAACCGTTCTCAAACAAAATTTAACTTAATCGGTAGACAATGCATTAATAGCCGACCTTTTTTCTTTCTCTTTCATCGACTTAACGTGATTGTTTAAACTCCAACCGACGCCTGATCGGCCGTTCGGCCCGCGGCTCCGGAATCTGGATACGCAATCCTGACAGAACAGAACTTGTTGAACGCGTGGCCGTCGAATACGGGACAGCTGCCACCGGGACGTATTGTGTTACCACCTCACCGCTTCTCGAATCCCTTCGCTGTCTGACGACCATTCAACCACCGTCCGAGCTGAATAGTTACGTCCTCCTCCAAATCCTACCATTTACTATCAGAATCAAAATCCGACAACTATTCTATTAACGGTTATTTCCAACTTCTGCGGGGACTGACGTCACCACGCGGGAAATGACGACTACCCGACGTCACTAGGGGAGATGGTTTGTTTTTAAATATATATATATACACAGTAGTGTATATATACTTTCGAATGGTTCCATTCGCTGAAAAAATATATGAATATTCAACAGTTCTTATCTTATAAATCTGCAACCGAGACAATCCTTTCACCTGGTTATAAAAACTGAATTATGGTAAAAACAAAGAAAAAACTTGGAAAAATCCAATCAATGTAAACTTATAGCCTTGACTGTTTTCCTTTTTTTTACGCAAACGCAAAGAAAATAGTTTTCTCAAAACGAACAACGACTATTTTCGGAGATGTAACGAAAATGGGATTGTAAAAAGTTACACGTCTCTTGAAAAGAAGAAGAGAACCGAAATAAAAATTGCAGAATCTAAGCTGGTATACAAAACGCATCTATAAATACGTAAAACGCGTGCGTAAATATACTTCGATGCCTCTTAAGAGGAATTTAATTCCTCGACATATGGTTGCATATTTTATGCGATTCCATAAAACCAAACATGCGAAAGTGTTTACCGAACATTCCAAGATGGGAGAGTCTTACATAAAGGAGATTTTAAATTCTTTCTCGGACTACGGCAATCAATAATATTAAAGCCATCGATTAATTATTTCCATTATCCTCTTTTAGGAAAAAACTCACTTATTCAGAGTAACGATAATAAGCTAGCGTAATTAAAAATTAATGGAGTCGTAAATAATTTAAAGTTTCGAATATCCCATTCTATTATTTTGAAACGGTTTATTTATAATTAGGATTTTAGAATCGATACGACTTTCTACGTATTGTTATCTCTCTCATTGATGCATTCCTAACGTAAAAAAAAGGAAATGAATCTCCCCTCAGCTATTTCCCTTGTTGCACCTGGCTTTATATTGTCGAATAAGGGGAGGGGAGAGAGATATTGAACACTTGTTGATGCCAAACAAGGAAAAAAAATTGAGAGTAAATTCGGAAAAAAAAATCGAAAGTAATGCTTCGCATTTTTAAATACGTCGTCTATGAGCGCACTAATTACTAAAAACCATATTTGTTCTTACCTGTAGGTGTGGATAATTTGTAAGCACGTGCAAAATACAATCTCTCCATATTCACCAAATCGCATCTATCAACCGCACTATCCGTAGATATCATGATAAATAATTATATTCCTTTAAAGCCAACACCTCATCAAAGCGGGTTACACACACCACTATTGCGACCGTCCACCGTGTCACAACAGCTGACCTGGTGTTAGAACGCCCTTCTAACGCAGGTGTATTCATGTGTGACCTCAACCATCCTGGACTTCTAAACCAGTCTTAACCGAAATGTTGCTATTGTTTGAGTTTTTTTTTTTTTCCTTTTTTTTCATACAAAGTCCAAACTCTTTACTGGTCTATCCTATAAGTCGTCTCTCCAGTTTCCATATTTACAAAGTTAAGTTTAAACTTACGTTCTCGTCTACGTATTTAAACGAGTTTTCGAGCTTTCGAAAAATAATAATAATACTTTTAAACTTTCGGATAATACCGATGATTAAGAATGACATTTATGAATGGTGCAATCATCAAAAGGAGCCGTCGGAATGGAAAATTAAATAATAATTAGAATAGAGAGAGAGAGGAAAAAAAAGAAAGTATCGAAGAAAGAAATTAAATTTGAGATCCGCGAATTAATACGCGGTAGTTGACAATAATTTATCTCCGTATGAAAAATTATACAATTACATATTTGTTTTGTTTTCTTTCCGGTTAACAATGAACTCTTTATTACTGCGATATCATTAACGGTCTAATTCGATTGCGATAATTCAAAATTAAAAAAAAGGAAAAGAAAAATTCAGAACGTTCTAAGTTTTTACTCTGCCATTCGGTGAAGACGAGAATCGTGTTTCTTGTCAATAATTAATGTGGCTGAAGTGTAAGTTTATAAACTTTGATATTATCTTACGAGTTTTCGTGTATCAGTCAATTAAATGGAAAACTATTAGGGGAATAAGTGATACAAATAGATGTAAACAAGTTCAGTTGTCGGCTTCCTAAAAATCTTAATTTTTATTTAATAAAATTGTCGAAAAATTGTGATTTTTTTAAAAAACACGTAAAAACTATGTAGACACTTATTCGTAATCATTATTTTTATTATAATTTTCTGCCACATTTCGAAACATGTTTTTATTTGTTGTTATTTGTTTATATTAATGCATAACAAGATATATTTATATATAAATATAGGATGGGTATATAATATTTCTGTATTGAATAATGTATTTTTAAACAAATAAAATAACTTTATATGAAAACAATAAAGATTTTTATATGATATACAGTACATAAACATCGTTCTTTAACTTCAGTTTGTATTATTTTATATTTTAATGAAACTTTTCTGCAGTGCGTTAAAAACTAACGTCATATTTATATGTTAAACATGTATCGTATATAACAAGAATGCATAATTGTAACAAATAAACTGATGATACTTTATAATTCAGACACATCTTAAACCATCAGAAGAGCGCAAATTTATCTTTCGAATTTTCTATTTATTTACGATAGAGCAAGCTAAGTTGAAATTAATACAAAAGTGTATAGACTGCATATATATATTTGCATTGAATTAAATTAAAATATTACGAGGAGCAGATTTGTAACCACAAGAATAGATAATTTTCTAAATTTTACACTCAACAAAACTTTATAGATTTTCCACATAATAAAGTTTTACGAACACGAATTGTTTCATGTTTCACCTAGTCTAATATAACCTGATATAATTGGAATATTGCGTAACTTCGTATTTTAAATAAAACTGAAGCGGAATACAGTATGTACAAACATCATTATTTTATTATATTAAATATATTTTAACTAATCGCTGAAAAAAATAAAAAATAATAATAATAATTAATTTGCATTGTTTCCGAAACTTTAATGTAAGACCGCGTGTGTAATATAATTCGTTTGAGAGTTACGTTAAGATTTAAGTGATTAGGAAACACCCTGGAAATTTGTTAGTATAAATGTCCAAAATTCGAATATTCTTTGAAAAAAATTAACGAAGCAAAGCGATTGTACCAGTCTGTAACAATATTATCTAAGAAAACGCTTAGTTTGATTTTTACACGAGTTATTAAACGTTTTAATCATAATTTGCATTTGAAATGATCGGTGACAAGCTCGAAGATCCACTGGCCCAAAAAACCGCGTTAACACCTTTAAATCTGATGCCGAAAATGATCAAATTTGGCAAACGGATGGCAGGTCATGTGAGTACTGACTTATGACGTAATAAGTTTAGGCTCAAAAACCATCTCCTCTTATTTAGAAAACACCATTTCCTGCCCGTAGCAATTATTTGACATTATTTTTATGTCCCTATGGAGATCCGGTCCGTTCCATTAATGAGGTTGGCGTATTTGCACGTGCACAGACCGAGGACCATGTCTCTCATATGACGAGCAAGCAGAAACTGGTATGCGTGGTATGTAACGATTCCACTGTCCCTCAGAGTGGATGGAACGTTGGGAATGTCTTTTCTCTTGAATCTAAATAAACCGCACAAAATGGTTTCGGTTGAGAAGAAAAGAGTCTTTTGTTTTGTTATGTCTCGCTCCAAGTATCTGGCATCCAGACCACAAAATCGGGAGTTTAATTGCTTTGTTCTAACTGGTCACGTTGTTTATACGATGTGAATATTAATTAAGTTGGACAAGTCAAGAAATATACTTGTTTAAATCGATTGAAGTTTTTTTTAATACGCTGATAAAATTTAAATTTTCGATACGAATCTCTTTCGTGTCGCTTTTGTTTTATATATAATCTTTTTTTTTAATTACATCAATTATTATACTTTCCGAAAGCATCACTCGTAATCACTCGTACATCGAAATGCAAGAGGAAAAGTTGGCATCAGTAGAACTTATAATCGCTTTTAATTCACATAATTTCAGTTTATATAAATTTTTTCGGGTGTAACCATATTAAAAGAGTCCTCTAATGCGCCATAATATCGAATTCTGATCTATAATTTTCTCTTACGCCGTTCCTCGAACCCATCAAATGCTTAATCCACAGCTGACTAGGTTATATATACAGAGATTACACCTACTTTTGGTAGTCAAAATATGGAAATTACAGGGGATTTAGCTTTAGGGACCGCGGAGTTGCACTGGGTAGTCTTCCTTCCCTGTGGCACTTTTTTGTTTATAGGCCTACTGCATTATTAACTACGCATAATAAGATTTTAATCTGTCTCGAATAAATTACATTCGCTACTACAACAGCTTTCCGAATAAAGATATGAAAGTATAAAATAGAATAACACTGTAAAGTAATTTCCAGTGATGAATATCGATTTGATTTTGGTCGAAAAAAAAGAAATAATAACAAAAAACGGCCATAGGGCATAATAATTTGATTGATGAAATGTTAAGTCACAAACGACAGCAAAAATAGGAGTTAATCCGCATAAAATTCTAATTGAATTAATCTAATTAAAGTTTTTAAAAAGAAAAAAAAATCGATGAATAAATTGTCATTAGTAATCTTAAACTAAAATATCATTACGTAATAATATTCAAAATAAAAAATAATAATAAAATTAGTCCGCGCCGAAGTGACAATCGTCACCTGACGTGAACTAATAATATTGCTGACGTTTTGGATAACTGAATGAATTAAAGAGACGTCATTAAATTCAGGCACCAGTTTATAGCCCGTTCTACTTTATATATATATTAAAAATTAAGCATTATTAAAATTAATTACTACACAATTAACTTAGTGGAAAAGTACGGACTATTAAATTTTTTTCACGGGTTCGAAAATTGATACGCAGTCAATTAAAGCGATAGGCCACTTAGTCAAGCATCGATCGCTCAATCATCTCCAAAATTAAACACATGCCGATTCTTTTATGTAGCTAAAAGAAAAGTTAGAGAGCGAAATTTGTTACGTAAAAGTAAAGATAGAATAACCAAACAAAGGATAGGGGGTTAACCATAGAGGAAATCTCAACGGGGGTAAGACAGGCGAATAAAAAAAAAAAAAACATAAGTGTGTACTCTAATTGACGGCCTCTGAAGTCTCGAAAATTCCCAGGCTCGGTCCTATCAGAAGACAATCAACGTTTTACATACAATGGTAGAAATTATTGTAATCTTAGTTGGTATTTTTTATCTCCAGGCTATATCAATTCTATATAAAATGAGTATAAGTGGAATTAAGCTTTTCCTTTGTTGTATTAATAACTTTTTTATTTTTGTTTTGGAATTAGTGTACTTTGAAAGGCGTACGCGACGCTTTTAATAGCTTAGTTTTAAACATTTAAAAATCTAAACGGTCTATTTATGTAATTATTCTCACTGACAATGCTTAAAGAGTAAAAAGCAATCGCGCAGTTCTGAAAATCTCTAGGAAAGACGGGATTATTATGTTTGTATTATAATTACTCATAGTTTTCTTTGAATGTTTACTTTTCTTATTAAGTAATTTATATATATAAATACGAGTTTTCGCTTGAGCTTCGGAATTACTTTTTTTTTTTTTTAGTCCAATTCAATTAAAATCAATTGATGCAACATATAACGTCATCTGCCGGAACTTTTTAAAACTAATTAAAAAGTTTACATTTGTTTGTAATGCGTTTACATTGTTAACGTAATGTTTGCATATTATAAATCGGTTTTAACGAGAAATTAAAGTCATGAAGTGATTTAATTTTCTTATCAATAGACATAAAATCGCTTTCGATTATAAAATGAGTTATTTGAGTTTAAATATTTATCATCCATCATCCAATATACGGGGAGGAAAAATATACTAGATATTTTGCACCTTATCCTGTTCCGTAGTCGAAATGTTTATTTTTAAAGAGGCGAAAGAAGCGAAGCGCTTGACAACAGCAACGCGTTTCCGTCGCCGACCGCCTTGTCCGGTCACGTGGACAGCTTTCTGCGTCGGGATGACGTCATTCAGCGCAGGTGTAGATATCTTTGCACGTGCAAGCTCCTCTCCCCACTTTCCCTACCCGGCTAGTAATGAGACCGACAAGCCATGAGTCACCATTTTTAAAAGTTTTTCGCAGAAATAACTCAAAACTATAAATCGTCCTATTAATCGATTTTTACGATTATCGATTCTCCAGGACTTTTTTCTTATCTTTTATCGATTTATTTATTATTTATTATTATAATTATTATTTCTCGTCGAATTTTCGTAGCATTAGAATTTTAATGGCGGAGTTCCTTAGCGGGAGGGTTTTTACGAAGAGTTAGGAAAAAATTATTTTTGGATATCCTTTGTAAGATTAGATGACACGATGACAAATAAAAATCCAGTGGAAGATCGGCCGCACCTTGGCCTATTTCTCGACTTTCTTCGTTGCTAATTATAACCGAGTCAGCGCATCAGACTTGATTGTTTTCTGCTTGGAAATAAAGATTAAAAAAAAAAAAATTGTTCTAGTTGCGATTTGCGTCTAGTACTTCGTTTGGGCTTTTTTACTTCGTAGCGTCGAAGCGGAGCGTTGTTGGGGTTTCTAACCTTGTCTTTCCCCTGAGGCTGTGCTAGACAAACAGGTTATTTCTCGTTGTTTCTCTAACTGATATTCTTCATAAATAAATCATGATTATTTCCTTGATAATATCACCAAAAACCATAGAAAGATTTTTTGATCAGATTATTTCCAAGTTAATTTTTTTTAAATGACAAAACAGCGAATCAAACACAGAAGTTTGAACCTAAACGGTTACCAAAGATGACAAATATAAACGTTTTTTACTTGCTAATATTTGCCTTATCCGATAATTACTAAAACTTGACTAAAAATATAATTGTCTTTTATTGTCTTTTAAACATCATTTTTCTATTTTTAAACATTTATAAATGTCACTTCTCACTTTAGATAGGATAGCCGTTCACATCCTGCCCGTAAGCCGGAAAGGCTTCAAAACGCGGATATTTATCCTTTTTTTAATTACTTTTGCGCATAAATTTAACTTCTGTATTACTTTCTTCTTAAAAAAAAATCAAACTGTTCTGATTGTTCTATTTATAAAATTAAAACCGCTGTTGAAAATCTCGATAATTTTTATTTGTAAACATTCTAAAATCTCCGATTCATCTAAACGTTCACACGAAGAAATTAAAAAAATAAAATTAATCGGACGAATCTAAACAGAATTGGTCGTAATGAATCTTATCATTTGTCGATTTATATCACGTGTTTAGTACTAGTTTTGGTTATTGGTCGAATTTATAAACTTGTTGGAAATCGGATGACGTGACTATACAAAAGATGCTAGATAAAATTTAATCACTCGATAAAAACTATTTAATGCATCTTTCCAACGTTATTATTAAGGAAACAAAAATAAAAACACCTTTAGTTAAGTATGCGTCATTGACCGGATTTGTTAAGTCATACAACATAACGGATATGAAGGAGATAAATTCTTATCTTCCATTATCTCTCATTGCGAAACAAAATACATCAGTACAATATAAAGATTCGCTATTGTTCTACAGTAATTTTATTAGTAGTGCCATCTGGTAAACGAGTTTCAAATTAAATCGATGTTTGCTGAATGAATATATTTAAAATAAAAACAAAATTAGAATCTTTGTTTATTTCTCTTTATCGATTATTTTATAATCGTTTAATTTATTACTTTTTAAAATCTAAATACGATATTTTTTAAATTTAAATGTGTATTTGTGAAAGATGAAAATATCTTGCTCGACCTTTGACTTGTGTCTTTGTTACTTCGTACTCATTTCTTAATACAAAGCATTTTGTTTTATTACAGGATTTTTTTTTATCAAATAAAAAAAAAAATTGATAAAAAACTTATAATAAAAACTTATATTTTAGTGTAAAATTATTGGTTATAAAACATATAATGAAGGCTTTAACATTTTATTTATCCTATAAATTCATATTATTAATTAATAAATTTATAAATATTCTTAATTAATGTAAGTGTGATTTAGATTTGTCAGTAAGATTTAAAGATTTTTTTTCTTTCTTAATTTAAGAGCTCAAAGTTGACTAATTATAAAGTTAATTTGGCACGAATGAAGTTTGTGACTAAAAATCTCATCTGATTTATGTATTTCTTTGCTAGCGACATTAAGAAATAGTCCTCTAATTCGGGAAGGACGGAGTCATAAAACAGTACGAGTATTTTTGGATATTTTAAGCATTTTACATCTGTAAACTGTCCTACAAAGAAACGGCAAAACATCGAGAGTAAAGCGACTCTCGACATTGATTTATATAATAATAATAATTATTTTTTTGATATTTAAAATCGCCTCATGATTGTTATATTAAATGTTTGTTATTTCGATAAAATTTTAAATTTTTCTTATTTTAGTCCTATAAGCAAATTTTTCTGTTACTTTATATATATATGAAAACTTTTGTCAGTTGGAGCCATCTATCGTGATCAAAATCATTTTTTAATAAAAGTTTTTATTTTATAAATGTAAATATTTTAAATGGTAAACTTATATTACCTGTTAAATATCATTACATTATTTTAATATAAATTACAAAAATAAAATTCGATATTAATGATAAAAGAAATTTGGTTTTAATTTAGCGCCATCTGTAACCGGAATTATAAAATAATACTGAAATAATAAAATAACATTTATTTTTGTCAATAATAAAATGATAAATGTAAATATATTGCAATTTTCTGATCTTATCGCATAATTTTGAATAAAAATTCAATTAAAAAAAATTGGTTGGTTGACAGTAGACACCTGAAAATTCTAGGCAGTGTATATTGCGTTCAATGGAGCACAAATTAGCCAGCGTTTTAGTTTTTAATACATCCGGTAATTTTCTATGAAATATAAAACAGTATGGAAAACCGGATATTATACGAATAAATTATTCATTGTGTAGAAGACATTTCTTAGAAGATTTAATAGCTTATTGACTATACCTTCTCATATTTTATTTTGTTAATTTAATGAAGAACGATAAATTTATGATATAAATAATTAAATTTTCAGAAAGGATAACACTAAAATTATTATGAATATTTCATATATATGTATATATAAATATTTCTATTTCATTAAAATTCATTAAAATAATTAAAAATAATAATTATTTAATTTTTTATCGAGAGGTGGCAGCATGGTAAATTGTTTTGTGATGATAAATGTTGCCATCCTATTGAAAAGGAAGTGATTCAGTTAAATAACTAAAGATTTCCTTACTCATCAAAATGTCTAACTTATTTGATGACAGTTACTAGAATTAAATTACAAATCATTCAAATGAATCCAGAATTTTTAAGAATCAATCATTAAATATGACTATTTTCTTATAGACTAAATTCTACGTATGACATCCAAATAAAATTACCAAGATTTTTTTCTGAGAAAATAGTATTATTTATTTGTGCACAAGTATAACAAAAATAATTTTGAAATCGTAAACAATTATTACAGCGTTGTCTTTTTAAATTGTATCCAATTCAAATTAATAAATTTAATTTTTAAATTTCCATAATTAGTTTTCTCTCTGTATAATTTCTATAATATTCCTGGTAACCATATTAAAACATCCAAAAAAATTAACTAATTATTTTATGAAAACAATATTAGTATTTAAGCAGATGCTAATACAGTATTATTTATACATTATTGTTGTTGCTGAGTATAGGTAAATGCTCATTTTTGACACGTAATCTTTATTGGGGTTAATGACCAAAAAAGAAGATGCCAACAAAGATTTTTGTTTTTCATTCTCGTATTTTTCGTACGAAAAATAAGCAATAATCAAGACAGGACAAATAAAAATATCAGCGATTCTTTCTATAGGTATTCTACACCATTTATCTATTTGAAAGGAATTTTTAATATTATAAATTTTAATAAATATCTTGTGACCTATATTCTAAACTCTTTGTTTCGATAAAACAGGAAATGCACCTACAGTGCAGTTGTTTCATTAGAAAACTGAGTAAATAGATAAGTATTGGGATTTAGATAAATTTTACTTGTTCTACTATACGGCGGGAAGATAATCGAAGATAAAAAGAAGAAGAAAAAATAGAATCTATATGTTTTTACAAACAAATACTTGTCTACGGTAGCTGTAGTCAAAACTAAAAATTTTTAAGTAGTCAAATGCAGATCACAAGTAGCAGATAATATTATGCATGTTATTGAAAAGATAAAGTCATCTTATTTTCGGAAGTCCTTATAAATTTCTTTTCTTAGTTTCATTTTAAGAAACTCAATTGATAATAATCAATAAATATATATATTATATAAATTAAATATTTACTATTTTTTTTTTTTTTAAGTAAAACTTTTATATTTTGACTCGATTATTACAAATTTTATTGCTCGGATAAACCACTTTTAATAATTGATGATATTATAAATCTAAACTGTAACTAGCTTTCTAGCGATCTATATTAGGTTTATAAATACAATACTGTATCAGAATTGTCTAAAATGTTAAAATTAATTTTCTTTCTCACGCGACAGAATTTAATTTGCTTGACTGAGTTCATTCAAGGTTAAAAAAGTTATTGGCCCACGCAAAGAGATGCGAGAGAATGCATTTAACGAGCTAAATATCTTTATAATCCGTTTCCTCATGATATAAATTGGAACGTATTAAGTGTAAAATGATAAAATGAATCTTAAAATTTGCACAAAATGAAAATTAATTTAATTAATCTGTATTATGGAATCTATCTTAGGAATCTATGAATATTTTCTGAATTTAAAATAGTTTAAAAATATTCTTTTAAGGAACTAACGTTGTACAATACGTCATATATTAATTTTCTCAGAAATAAAGAAACAATGAGGAATAATATTTCATTAAAATCGATTTTAGAAACAATTCCCATTCTAAAACGAAAATGGTCACATCTGATCGAGTGAGAATACGCAATAAAGACGGAATCTCACTTAAATTCTATTTTATGCATTCCTTTCACGCAGATATGCAAAGCATACAGATCATTTATTATTAAATATAATTATAATTGTACAATATTAAAAATAAATCAAAAGTCAGTTTTTAAAAAATTAATAATAATAAATTCACTCTCCTCGTTTCATCAATTATTACTACATTAATATTTAAAATGATTAAGCTAAATTCGAGATGAAATTTTCTCGTAACTTAACATAATTGCGATACATGAGTCATTTAAAATTTATTCAAGAGGAATATTGTATGTTGAAAATTTTATGACTTAATTCATAACTTGTTTCTTTCATAAGCAAAAAAAAAAAAAAAAAAAATATTATTTCTCTATACAATAACCTATATACGATATTTTTGTATGCTGAGTAAATTATTATTCTGTGTTTACATAGCTTAAACAGACGAAACTATTATAGCCTATTATGTACATAGATAATGAAAGAAAGATGAGCAAAACAATATTATAGGCTATAGGTTGTCTTTGTTTAGCCTACATACCTAGACCTAAACTTCTTTCTTGATATATAGGCCTTATAATATTACTTCTCAGAATATCTTTGTAAATAAATTGATCTTAAATAAGTTTAACAATATTATTCTATTGGATATAAATATTTTATTCATTGTTTTATACAATGTAGAAAAAAGTTAAGTCCCAACATTAGAGTATATTATATATAATAAGTTTTTATTAGAAATTCTTTAATGATTTACTATATAGTGATTCTCAGTAAAGTCTTTTATGTTGTAATGGCATTGTTTTTCATTTTAGAAAACAACAAATGTTTTATTTAACTCAAAAATAGTACTATTAATTTTTAAAAATATTTAGTATTGTATTTTAATCATAAATTTGTCTCTCTTAGAAATTGTAATTTTTTTATTTAAATTTATTTTCCGCTTTATACTATATACTATTATGTTTTAATATATTAAAAAAGATGGAAATTTGTGTACATTGTAATAAATTTTCCTATTATAAACCTGTTACTTTAATTTAAAAAAATATTGTAAGTTTAAATCTGCAACTGTTCTGAACAGTAGAAAATTTATTTAATAAAATTTTTTTAAAAATGTTCTTATTTTTTCCGATTATATATCGCTCTCGTATCGCACTTCTATAAATTACGCTTTAATTGAGTGGAAAAAAAAGAAATTCTATTTTATTTAGGATTTAAATAAAATTATAAAATATTTGCATTCAGTTTATTCATAAGTTTAAAGTATAAAATGCATATTAAAATGAAGTGCATAATATCGCGTTTGTTATCATCCAAACCTATACTTTGTTTGATAACATAACTTAGTATGAGGTTAAAGCTGCTTGAATTATCAATTTATTTTCTTATCCAACTTTTAAGAGAAACGAAAACAGAAAAGTTGCATTTCTGTTATCGCTTTCTCGGATGTCAAACACTTTTACAATTTGGTTACACAAGTCGCATTATATTCTTTATTTATAGCATTTCTGTCTTTCTTTTATATATCCCTGGAAGGTCAATATACAGTACAGTACAGTATAATCTTTTTCTTTCTTTTTTTTTTTTTAAATCGAAATCCGAATCGAGTTACGAAAAAGAAACAAAACTATTTTTGATATTTATCACGATTTATATTAAAAAAATTTCAATGAAAATATTTATGTTAAATTTAAAACTGTACTACAATATATTTATTGGAAAATGATAAAAATTTTGAAATTTTATCGTTGTTTAAATAATATTTTGAAAAATAAATAAATCTGATACTTCTGAGTATACCATTTCAGGATATTTGGAACTATATTTATTAAAAATTCAGTTGACGTATTTATTTAATAAAGGAACAATATATATCATACATATATATTCGATTAAGATATTTGGTTATTACTTTCCAATATTGAAAAATAGTCTATATGTTATATATAAAGATTTAAAAACTACATATAAACTTTATAAGATTAAAAAGAATATTAAATGATATTTTTTTATATATTAAAAGTAGTTTCTAAATTTATTTGTGGCTTAAGTATTTAATTTTAATAAGATTAAATTTTGAAACTAAATTTTAAATTCGGTAAACTTTTTTATAGAAATAATTACATTTTAAATAAACTTTAGTACAAAAACAAAATGTAACAGTAATTCCTGAAATAATAAAAATAACACATGTAATAAAAAACAAAGATTATGGAAGAATATTAAACGTATTTAGTTATATAATAAGTTCTTTTTATTATAGTTTGTTATAAATATATACGATATTCTGATAACTATGCCTATAAATAAACTTCATAATCCCATAGATTAAAAAAAATTAAATCAAGAATTTAATTTTAAAACAATTTTAATTTTTCAAAATAATAATAATAATAATAAACAGTTTGGAAATGCCTTATTATAATGTTAAAATCCCCTAAAAATTCTTATTACTAATTATATTTTTTACACAATTTAATGAAATAATCTTATCGAAAAATTAGAAAGGTAATAAAATATGTCAGATTTTTTTAATTTTTATTTCTTAATAGTAATTTGAAAGAAAAATTTCCAAGTAATATTACGCATTTTCTCCCCTTTTTTCAAAACTATTCTGAGAATTTTTCCACCAACCTTAACCGAATCTTTACTCATATCATCTATGACTTTACTTAGGTAACGGTAAACTTATAACAAATTAGGAGAATTTCATTGAAATTCCCTAATTTTCTGTGTGATAAGTCATACTGGCATCTTGTTCATACAATTTATAACCCTTCTACATAATAAGAGTATAAAAATATTTATTTTTAACGTAAATATTCGATATGTTAATTAATCATTGCATAAATTTGCAATTAAAACAGCAACTAAGAATCGAAACAAAATTTTATCTTAATGTCTGATAAGTTTCCCTTGTTAACATTCCCTTTTATCTTAAATTTTTATCATATCGTTAGAAATTATCTAACCATTCAAACATTTGCGTTTTGGTATTGATTTCCCAGAATTTTTGTCTTATCGATATCGAATAGCGTTTCTTCTCTATATTCGAAAGATCACAAATCAGTCATCATTCTGATAAACTAAAAAAAAGCGATTGGACGGACGATCGTCTTTCATCGAATAGGTGGAACAACAACGACTGCTGTTATTAATGAACACGTGAGTAGGAAATGACGGTTTTGGCGGTTTTTCAAAGTTATAATGTCTTAATACACACACCACTGAACCAGAAATGTACGTGTATAGTAGTATTTACGTGTCATTACAACATAACCGAATGGGCGAAGGTCGTGTGTTAAGTTTTGGTAACGATTATGGGAAAAATTTTGCTGAGTAAGATCGACTAGTCACTAACAAAAAAGAAACAAAAACATTTTAAACGATTATATTAAAATATACAAATTTAAATTAAATATTAATATAGTTTAACTTAAAAAATTTTAAACATTCAATAGATATATCTGTAACCAAAAGTTCAATAAACTTGCGGTAGAGTGATGAATGGCTAATATCAGAATAAAATTTTCTCTTACCATGAAAATTACTTATCAATAGCGATTGTAATGGATCTAAATAGTATTTGAATTAAATGAGCCATGATAATAATCATGCCAAGGTCGGTTCATTGCAGTTCAGACACTTTGTAATTCTAATGAGCGTGTCTGAGTATATAAACTTCAGTATTTTATTATTGATGCTTTTTTTTTTTTTTTTTTTTGACGATAGCGATTATGAGAGCCTAGAATTTTTTTTCAATAAATTTTTGCTAGAATGGATTGATAATTCTACCTCCGCATGAAGTTACAGTAGTATTATGAAGTTTTCATGGAATCTTTTAATATAGAGAATATTTATAGAATATAGGACAATGATGGATCAAATTCGGACTTCTACAGTCGTGAATAACTATTTTTTAAATATTAATAAAATCGAAATAATAATATCAAAGAAATATTTATCAAAAGAAATAAATTTTATTTATTTTAAAAATCGAAACCGGAACCTTTCTGGAATTTTTCCACTATAATGAATATACTGTATGCATTTAATTCTGTATAAACGACAAACTAAATAAAACATACAGTAAATTTTATTTTATTTTTTAATTCACTTCCTGCCACTGAATTAAAAAAATGACAGGAAGCAAATTAATTAAAAAGATTAAATACCGTGTATTTTATTTCCTCAATGATTTATTTTTAATTTTAGTTTCACAATTGGAAAATATTAATTTTGTCAATAAGTTTCGGGTAAATTATTATATTTGATAGGTTTTCTGTTTGTTATTTCTACATATATTATTATTATTTTTTTTTTAATTTTAACTTGCTAACCAGATAATATCTGATGAAATTCGGCAACCGATCAAATGAATCCATGTAAACGATCATTTCATTAAAAATTAGTTCAATTAACATCTCCTAACAGTTCTAAAAACTTGTCAGAATAGATTTTATCAATTAAAATAAAAAATAAGAATCGCAAGAAAATCAAAATAAAATTTATTCAGAAATAAACCGAATTATAATGAGTAACGAAATCATATAAAACCGTAAATGATAAAAATTCGTAAAATTTACAGTACATAAGAAAAAAGAAAAACTAAAATTTCTATTTAAAAAAAAAAAAACGATTTAAAACATTTCAGTAATTGAAATTAAATTTCGGAATAAAAACTGATTCATTTTAAAAGATTGCGCAAAAATTGATTAAAGTTATTGCCAATAGAGGGCGTTGCGTAGAAGCGCAGTTTTATATAATCTTGAAACGCGCGAAACGCTTCAGTAGTGGTTCTGAATCGAGTGTGATTAGATACTAAGCATCATGAGTGATCAAAAAACAGCTTCAGTAGGTACGTAAAATTTTTTTAAATTTAATTTATAATTTTTCTATTGTTGTCTTATATTAATTTTGTATAATATTAATTGTTATTCAAATATAATAAGAGTTGAATTTTTACTATAAAATATAGTAAAAATTCGATTAATATTTTTATTCGTATAACATTATGGAATAGAAATATTTGCATGAATATATATGTATATATATATTATATATTTAACTGTTTGACTTTCTCGTAAATATACAGCTAGAATTGTCTGGACACATTATCAAGTTTCTGTTTCATTGAGTTGGAGATAAATAGGAAGTCGTACAGTCCGTCACGAATTAGTTTTGTGTATTGTGACTTCCTGATTTTCTGATTCTGACTCATTTCCTTTCACTAATGTAGAAGAGAGTTAATCATCCTTAATATATTTAACTAGTCTGTTCAACATGTTTAGTTTGGTTTTTTTCCGTAACGTGACTCATATCAATTTTTTTCTTTGTAAAACAATCTGGCTTTCACGTCATTCTACAGCAAACAAGAATGTTAACGATTCTCTTCTTGAAAAAATATTTTATTTTATTGTTTATAAAGGTTTTTGAAGGTAAAACTTGAATTTACCAAAGCGAAACTAGTGAAATAATTCGCAATCGTAAATAATTTTCCCCCGCATTTGAACTGGAAGACTCAAGTTACTAATGGTCTGTATAAGTAAGTTATCGCTTCGTTTTGAAATCGTGCTCATCTGTTGAATCTCATTTCAAACTGGTTTATTTCAGTTCATAATCTATGAATGTCTGTTTTCATTAAAGAGAATGAATGCACTTTGTAACCTTGAGTTGCTTGTATGATGTTTTTTCTAACGCTAATTATTAAATATTTTTAGAGGATAAAATTTCTCATTAGTTTTGACCTAATTATTAATTTTTTATCTCTTGTTTTTTTTTTATATTAGAAGAAAAGATCTCTGAAGAGAATCAAATCGAAGGAGATGCAGATGTTACCAGCAAAACATCGACGAAAGATTGCTTAGCTAGTGGCGATTGTCCTAGCACAGAAAAAGGCGATTGCTGCAAAGCAGATGGACATAATCATCCAGAAAAAGAAACGGTTTAAATATTTTCATAGAAAAAAATTTTTATAATTCAAATGTAGAAAATTATTAGTATACTAAGGGAAAAAAATCATTGTTTCGCCGTTTTGCTATTAATCTTACAATTTCTAAATGACACGATAAACCATCTCTATTATTTTTTATGCTAAAAGATCATTTTAAATTATTTGTTTGTAACATATTTAAAAAAAAATCATGTAATGAACTATATGCAATTATTGATATTATGTTTACATAGTGAGAATTTGTACGTTTTTAATACTATATACGTAAATTAAAAAATTAAAAAAGTCGGATGTATGAGAATTGATGTTTTAATGTTGATTTTTGGAAGTTGAATAAAGTTGACAACTGAATATCTGTAGTTATCTGTTTTTTTTTTTTTTTTTTAATTGTTACATTTTAAAATAATTTTTAAGTAAATCAATGCTGACCTATTTCACAATGTCTAAACGAAGTCTGAAAATGAAAATAATTTCGAGATAAATTAATTTGCAAAATTTAATTTTTGCTTTTTATATTTAAATTACGAAACCTTCTGCTATAATTTATCAATATCTTTTTTCGGTATTTTTAATATAAACATGTCATTAAAGAATTTATTAAAGAAAATATTTTCACACGAGTTATTTTAATTAAAAAATTAACCATTCAACCGTTACCAATATTAATATTTAGTACATTTTCAGAAATTGTGGAAAAATTTTATTATAAAAAATTATTTTACATTTGGTATTCATTCATACATCATTTGGTAATTAGCACTTTAGTAAGAACTTCTAATTTATCTGTCTGTAATCCTCTATTTCATCACGTTTAGAGGTCACTTTTAAACATAAAGAAATTCTTGTCTGGAGTACGATCACGAAACCTTGACTAGTGAATCATTCATTTAACATTCCCGGACAAAACTTCTACATTTATCTTTTTACAGAACTGAATACTGTGGAAAAAATAAATTATATAAAACAAAAAATTATTATTTATTGTATAATATTCAATACAATGCATAAAATTTGGATTATCCAGTACAGTATCTTCATTTTCGCATTAAACAGATACTTTATACGTTTAATATTACAATGGAATTTTTATACACAACTAAAACTGTATTTTCTATAATTATTTATTTACTTTTCAAGTACTGTACAACGGAGTTATTTTTTTATTTTTTTTAAACGAAATGATTTTTATTTTGAGTAAAAATAAAATATATTCCGGAATTAGGTAAACTGCTATTGTTAACAGATTATTCGAAGCGTATCTCATTTTTAATTATTTTAACAACTAAAAAATATATATTTTTTCCCCTTTTGAGAATTCTAAAACTTCCTAAAATAAAATATTTAAAAGGTAATCGAAGAATTTCGGATTTATGTAATGAATACTTGTATCTAAAATTGTTTGACGCATAAATAATTGTCATTCATTCAAAATTGAAATTTAAAGTGAAAGATTATTCTGCAAATTTCAATAAATTAAATTCTAATATATACATTTTTTCAGGATATGTTTAAATATAAATAAAAAATATTTTAATCTATAAATTTAATTAATTCAAAAATATAACAATTATTATTAGATTCATCTGGGTGAATTGTTTGAATCATCCAGATGAATCTAACAATAATTAATTAATAATTTTTTAATCATTAATTAATGTTTAAAAAATGTTCATTGTTGTTTCATATGATTCAATACGATTTGATTTACAACAATTAAAAAAAGTTGATTTTTAGAGCAAAGTAATTATTCAATTCTTGCTTTTATAATATTATTCATTTGTTATTATTTTTAAATCATTAAATATGAAATTTAATACATTAAACCCACACTAATTCAGTTACAATTAATTCGGATCGAAATATGGAAAATTCATCTCAGAAGAGATTATTTACAATTTCTGAGTATTCTATCAATGAATGAATGCATTATCTTTTTATAGTTTTTAAATAAAGGCTCTACAGTAAAATTTTTTTATTTAATTTCATCAGAGTTACTTATTAAATTTTCCATTTACTTTATTTGTAATTTAATTTTTTTGCCTTTTGGGGCTATCTTTTTGCTTCACTAATCCGGATTATCGCTTTATCTGGATGATTTTGCCAGCAATTAATCCGAATTAGCGAAGGTTTATAGTAATTTCAAAAGATAAAGGACTAAATATGCTATTTTGAATTAAATTTTTATATATTTTTGCTTGTTTCTATTAATAATGTATTTATTAATAGAAACAATATTATTTTATATTATATACAGTATTATATAATATATTATATTATATTTATATTATTATAACAATAAAAATATTATTTTTATTGTTATAATATTTTAAACTGAATAAAATGTTCAATCAAGTTTCATTATAAAATCTGAAATAATTATTAAAACCATAATTTTTATTTTATATTTTGGGCGACAGCTTGATAAACAGATGTTGCAGGAATATTTGCTGTCTGCTCTTGTCTATATATATCTTTTGGTAAATAATATTGTTTTTCAATATTTAATCAAAAATTCTGAAAAACCAACTTTATTAAATTATAGTAAATTTTATTTACAGGTATATTTAGCTAAACAGAATAAATTAGAAAAATATTAATTATATCGCTAATTTTATAAAAAAATTCATTTGATTTTAATACAAATTCTTTTTAACGACCAGTAAAATATTTCCAATTAAACTTTGAGTATTATTACAGAAAATCATTTCAGGCAATAAATATTTTTCTTAATGAAAATAAAAAAAATGTACTTAACCGCAAGTCAAATACAGTACATAAAGCAGCAAGAAGTAATGTTCCGCATTCAACACAAAACAAAGAATTTTGTATGCATGTAACAAGAAAATGTGGCTTTTTTATCGAGGAATCTAACAACAACAGGCTAGGAATTTAACTTAGAGGTTATCTACTCGGTTCGGTCTAGTTCTTGAGAATCACTCGTATGGACTCTTGAGAATTACTTTTAGACCTATAATAAAATCCCATAGAATTTCTAATTAAAATTTCAGTTAATTGATTTGACCCTTCACTATGAAAACTGGTTAATTTATTTTTCCCTATTCTAATCCTAACAAGAATTAAAGAATTTCAAATAATAAATTCTATTCTTCAAGAAAGAAATTCGCAAATTATGCCATTTAATATCCTATGAAAATTTAATGTTTCGGGAAAATATGCGAAATTAAGTTTAAGTTATCAATAAATTAATAAAAATCTTTAAAAATAATTGAATAAGTAAGTTGTTATAAATTTCTGGTGATATATTTAAATAAACATCAATACAAAATTAACTCACTCTCAGGTACCAATATTTATAATGATGCTAACACATCATTATAATATTATCCAACTCATACATTTTTTATTTTTCCAAAGAAGCCATTTCTATTGCGGAATGAAGAAGAAATTTAAAATATTGCGTAACGAATGAAAATTATAAATATACTAGAACATCTTAGTGTTCTATAGATATTTAAATATTCCCTTTTAAATGCGACATATAAATGGACTATAGAAGATTAAGCTATTGTTCTTCTACGGATCGCCCTGTTGATACATTTATAAGGGAATAATAAATTCTAGTAAAAATTAAATAATTATGAAATTTAGTATTAAGATCACAGTAGAAAATCAGTATTAGTTCTATTTTGAAAAGATATCACTTGTCCTTTAATAATTTTTGAATCATTTGGTAAATTTTTTTGCGAAAAATAAAAGGCAGATCATACTTTCTAATTTCGTATCTTAAAAAAAATGGCAGTTATATAAAGAAAGTAAGATAATTAATAGATTCTAAAGTTATTAGAGGTAGACAATATAGTGATTTTATAAGCCTTACCTTTTATTTAATTAAGGAAAACTAAAACAGATGAAATTCAAAAAAATAATCAGTAAAGTTTAGTCCAATAGTTTAAATTAAAAGTATTGAAGAGTGCTGAGTGTATATTTTATTGGATTCTGTATAAAAATAATAGGCATGAAATAATAAAATATAAAAAAATAGCAAAAATAAAATGGTATCTAAATACTTTTAAAATTAATATGAAGATTAACAGAAAATTACAATAAAAAAGCACTAAAAATTAAAAACAAGCTTTTCATCAAAACAGTTCTCTTGATGATGCTTGAAACATAAGAATAATATGAATTTATTTATTGCTATATGTGCAAAACTAATCGATAGGAATTATTAGTTGTCTTTTTTATGCAGTTTTGAAAGTTTTGACATATCATATAAACAAAATATAACATAACTGTATTGTTTTATCCACAAACTTTTTAGGTATATTAATTTATTCACCAAATATATCCTGGAGATTCTCACAAAAGATATATTTGGTGAAGTCACTTCAGAGTCTACCATGAATTGGCAACAACCTTTCAGACTATCGATGTCTTAAATTTTATGACAAACATTCTTTATTTTTCAAGCTTAATTAAGGAATTCTTAAAAAATATCCTATCTATAATCTTTTCATATTTGATAAAAGATATCTTTTGTAAAAAGATGCCTCATGTCTTTTATAAAAAGACATCATTGATCTTTTAAAAATATATCTTATCTTTAACTTTTTTAATGTTTCATAATAGTTTTTTGCCAATTAACATCTAGTTTAAAGCTTATCGTACAACTTACGGTGTACATTTCAAAAGTGGCACATAAAATTGTTCAAACCGATAAGAAAATATTCAAGAAAAGTAATATACTGTAATTATAAATATAAAATACTATGGTTTAGACAAGTATCATTTCATAATATATCGGATACGTTAATGTCGTTTGATTATGTGAATGAACCCGGTAATGCAAATAAGAACGAAATCGGCAATAATGATTAATCGAATGCAAACTTATTTTTACATTAAAATAAATTTGAAAAAATCTTATTCGTAAAACTTTATATACAGTATACATTAGATTAGCTGGAGTTAAACCGTAACCTGGAAGTGATATTTCAAGTATTGATATTTTATCTTACAAGCATAGAATTACAATATATGTTAGATGCGACGTCTTACAGATTTTTAAACACTCCCATTCATATCTGTATTATATCCAATTATATCTTATAATTATTATCAAAAATTAAAATCACATTAAAATTACAAATCTTGTAATAATTTATTGCTGTAAATAAACTAATTTTTTGTTTCCTTTTTTCAATAAATAATAGATAATTTGAATATGTATATACGTACGTATGTAAGTAATTTATTTTTTAATATTAAATGCATATAGTCAATAATTCTGACTTTTTGAATATTTTTGCGGATTATCTGTGAAATTAATTTTCCTTCTCCTCCGGTTAATCGGAAATCTACGGTGACGGTGATGATGACTAAAAATGTAGTTTACTTTTCTAATTATTGTTATATGAATGGCTATTATGAATTACAATAATAAATTAATTGTGCTATATTTTGGCGGGTCAGTAATTACCGATTGGATTATTGCTTAAAATCATACAGAAAAGAAAAAAGTATCCCCCATAAAGATGGAAAGCCTGTATATCCAACCGACTTCAATGGTTATTATCAGCAGCACAATTCGCAATGAGATCGACTAGAAAGATAGAGGATGGAAAGAGATATGACTGGATTCTGAAAATATCTCGAGATATAGAATCTAAATTGAATCCGAATCCTCCAGATGACAAGTCAATGCTTTACCATAAGGCCATCGGATGGTCGTATGATAATAAAGCATTCGCTTTCTGCTTTGAAGTCTTGGTTCAATTCGAGTCCCATACATCCAGTTTAGGAGGAGTCCAGGCCGTCCTCATTCTTCAACTTTCGGTTGATCCCACCGTGGGTGTTGACCAGCCTGTGATAGGTTCTACAAGTGGCCGCTAGCAAGTACAGTATAGAATATTCAAGTGTGATACGATAGCTTAACTGAAACTGATCTAACCACTAGGCCATCCAGCCAACAAGAAAATGCGATAGATTCTTGTAGGAATTTCGTGTTTCTGAGTATATATATCATAAATGAAACTATAGGAAGTGCAGAGTTTTTACTAGGCATCTCTCAAATTTCTTTATTGCATTTATAATCATGTGTTTTATATTTTTCATTTTTTATAAGTCAATTTTAAAAATTGTCATGCATAATATATATTCTATTTCCATTCAAATAAATATTGAAATGTATACATACCCTCTTTTGTTCTTCCTAGTCCCCGGCACTTTCCTAGTCTTTTCTTTATAACACTTAATAAATTAGTCTAGTTTCGGTGATGATATATTTATGTATGTTTATAGTCTTCATAACTCGAAGATACCAGGGATGGAGTCAACTTGAAGATTGAAGGATAGATTGAGCCAATCTCCCCTAAAAAATTTGGAATATGGTACGAATTGAATCTGGATCTTTCCTTCAGAAATTTTTGGCATATTCAATCGTAGCTGCTGAGCATACAAATAACAAAATAATACAGAATTTTCTCTCAAATTGAAAAATTATCTTTCTTGCAAAGACAATCATAATAGATTAGCAGGCCATGTTGTAAAGGATTTCTGTTTTCTATTTAGAGAATTGGAGATTGAATCTGGATCTAATAGTGGACTGGATATGTGAAGAAATGTGGAAAATTTCATAAGAGCTAGGATGCTTGCTAAATGGTTTCGAAAAACATTTAAAATATACGTATATTGTATTTATATTCATTTTTTTTATAAATAAATACTTAAGCAGAAAACTGTAAATAATTTTTTCCTCTGGCTTAGTACCGTTTTCCATCCAATGGGTACTAAGCGGCGTGATATGGGTTCATATCCTGATGAGATTTTTTTTTTTTGTCAACAGATGACGCCACATTCCATTCCCTAGGAATACTATGTGGCGGGGCGAAACAAGCCCTTCCAC